>VDFB02042877.1:0-15700 GCA_007258455.2 Sequoia sempervirens
AATAATATATTTAATACTAGTTACATATTTGTGGACTCGACGTCGAGAATGAATAAGGATCTACGGGAATGGAGCATGTCTCATGAACACTCTGACCTTTAAATTTCACCATATTGATTCTACTAATTTAGTTATTCTTAAATTTCAAAATATAATTTAATAACAAAATTAAATAAACTTGTTGAATTTTAATTGAGTATCAATGTCGTATGTATTATTCAAAAATTCATTTGCCATAGCCATCACCTATGCAACTGATGTAGGTTGTGTAGCTACATCCTGAGCACTCTAATAATCGTATGTGCAAATAGCACCACAAGCTCCATAATGGTGGGGTGGAGCTCAGGGCCTACATGTCTCCTCCACATCGAGATGTACTAGAGGCCTCACACACTGTATAATGGTCTAGGTGAGCAAGCTAATTGAATCCAATGTGTCCACCTCTACACTATCCTTAATAATAGAAGGAACAATGACATGATCCTTCATGGGTTTGGCCAAGCATCTCAATGCCAACTGTGGATTATGTCATGCAGTAGGTCTATCATGTGTGGAGCCCCCACCTCTACCCTAAAAGTCTAAGATGTCAAAATAATTTGGCATCTTATTGAGGATAAACTCACAATAGATTTTCCTCAAAAATTATTATGCATTACCTCATGAGTTTATTGCATGGAGTTTGAATTAAATACCATTAGCCATTGTTCCTAAAATTGATTTTTAATTAATTCATGGTGGTACTGTCGATGGGGAGCCTCTTGCATGCATGAGACAAAAAGGTGTGTTGGTTCTTGGGTCTATAAATAGGGCACACAAGTAAAATTTGCTAATTTTTTTGTTTTTTCACATCTGCAAATGATAAACCACTAGCATAAAATTGTCTCATCTCATGCCTCTTATTTGACCAAAATTTTATTTTCTCACTCATTTCTCCTACATGAGATATAATTGACTTCAACGATTTGACAATCCCTTTCCTATAAGGGTGGGTTTCGACATGCTTGGTTAATCTTCCAATTAATTGTTCAATGTCTCTTTTATTGTTTTCAATTTGATTTAGGATATTTTATTATGTTCCTTGAGGATTCCTATGAATTGATGGAGGGGTTTCAGGTTGTTCTTGTATAGGAGGCTCTTCATGAGGGGGTGGTTGTGAATTTTCAATGTTTGGAGGTGGAGATTCATTCCCTGAGAATTAGAAGAAAGTTTTATTAATAAAACCTATTTCAATCTACATTCTAAATCAAATTCAAAATAAAAATAATAAAAATACATACCTCTTTGCAATCTTCAATCTCTTTGAAGTGTTGGCAGCATCCTCATGAAGAATTGCAAGCTAAGAGTGCAAAAAATGGAAGAGATTTGGCGAGTGCAAGTTGCAAAGTTGAAAACCTCCAAGCCAAGTCACGAGTGAACAGAAAATAAAGTTACAAATGCATTTTTTTGTTTTAATACAACTTTTCTATTTGGCACACGCCAAATTTGGCATGCACCAAATGACTTGCTCATTTGGCATGCACCAAATGCTCTTTTTTGGCATTTTTTTGCGTATTTTTTCAATTTGGCATCAAAATTGTGTCACAAAACCATGCACTTACCCCTATCTCAAGAACACCCATGCCTATCAAAACATGTGATGTAACCATATTACCTTGTTAAAAAATCCACATGTGATGCAATATTTTTTATCTGAGTGAGTAGAAATAGTTTTATTTTTTCTCCCCTAAGAAATCAAACCAAATATAAGAAATAAAATGAAGCATGAAGTAGAATTCATGTCATCCACTAAACCTACATAGTCCAAAAAGTTTCAAACCTATCTCTATGGGTGTCAACATAGGTTTGGCATCTTCCATTCTAAATTTCTTAAGAAATGTCCTCACATATTTCATCTACGAGACATAGATCTCTTTCTTCAATTACCACACTTCAAGGCCAAGATGATAATACATAGATCTCTTTCTCTCAACAAGTCTCCAACTCATAGGCATGTATCCTAGGGATCTAATCTCATCCACAAATTTATAATTTATGACCAAAATAATTCAATAATTTAGCATTACAATAATTTGTAACAAGAACCTTAGTTCACATTAGGATACACCATTATTTCATTGGTTACATAGATAACACACATTAATTCACAATGTGAAGGTTAAAAGTAGGATTCAAATAGTTTTCTCGTCCTCTCATTAGTGATTTAACCTGCACACTCCCTATAATGTCCAATAAATGTATAGTTTAAGCATCCTAATCAAGCATTCTATATCTTTATAATAAAAAGATGGGAAAAGTAATGTGTATAAATGTATATCAAAGGATTCAATTAAACTACAATATATGCAATGGAATAGTGGTTAAATAACCACAAAACCATCAACTAGGCGCTAGGTTGATACAAGTTGACCAACTAAAATGACTAATGATGTAATACATAAATACTAACAATCCCCCCTTACTACATCATATTCCCAATATAAAAAATTAATAAAGTTCAAAAAGGATCAAAATTTATAGGTGCTATAGATTTGGTAAATATGTCAACATGTTATTCTTGAGTTGAGAGAAAATGAAACTGGATATTATATAGCTAAAAATGTTCACATAATAGTGACATTAATTCCTAGTATGCTTGTTACACTCATAAAAAAATAGGATCAAGATAAAAAGCATCATCGTGCACTCTAATTATTGCAAAATAAAGTGGTAGGACCTATCTCAAGAATTCCCTTTCCTATCAAAATATGTGATGTAGCCATATATTACCTCATAAACAAATGCACATGTGATGCAATATTTTGTATCTATGTAAGAGTGAGCAGCAATAGTTTTATTTTTGCACCCCTAAGAAATCAAACTGAATCCAAAAAATAAAATGAAACGTGAAGTAGACTTCATGTCATCCACTAAACCTGCATAGTCAATAAAGTTCCAAACCTATCTCTACGGGTGTCAACATAGGTTTGGCATCTTCCATTCTAAATTTATTAAGAAATGTCCTTACATATTTCATCTAAGAGGCATATATCTCTTTCTTCTATTATCACACTTCAAGGCCAAGATGATAATGCATGATCCTGAGATCTATCATGTTGATTGATTATTTGAGATCATTCGTTTTTGCTTCAATCATCTTAATAAAACTCCATGTGATGACCAAATGGTTGATATATACAATCAAAATTATAATATTTGGGCCTCGATCTTTGAGATAGAGATCAGGGTCATAAGATTTCCTTATGTATAGAAGAATAAGCATATGCTCACTGATATTGATGTACTAGGTTTGAGGAGTTTGTTTAAGAACATAGAGGGATCTATTGGTCTGTATATGGTATTTTACCTAACTAGTTCACCTAGTAGGTCCTATTCACATGTTATATTTACTTAGGTCCTAAGAATCTTTCTAGAATTCTTAGTTGGCATTATATCTTGTCTTATCTTATGTCATTTACTTCTTGTGTCCTAGATCATTTAATATTAGTTGTCTCATATTATAGGATTAAGACTCTTGTCATGATTTTGTCTTACCTTGGCTATATAACCAAGGGGTCTCATTTATAATTCAATCAACCTAATTTTAATCTATCATTTCACATCCTTTGATAGAATATAGTTATTCTTTCATAGTTGATCTCACTCAAGTGCTTTCATAAAAGTTCCTATATCTTTGGTGGCCACAATATTCAACCAAATCCTACATGGTATATAGGGAATTCTATACTAACTCTTACATGGTATTAGAGTTTGTGGGATTACTTTGTGTTAGTCTTAATTGAGAGATCTAGGTTTCTTATCTTGTTAGATCTTGAAAATTTAAGTATTCTCTTCCCTTGCATTGAATTATGACCTAGAGAATAAAAAATAATATAAATACTAGATTTAAGGGTTTCCTCTTTGTGGCTTTGTATTGTAGGTTCGAAATCAAAGCTTGTTAGTGTAGATATAAGCTTTCAATGATTTCAAAGGGTTAAAGAAAGTTAGTTTTTTCCTTTTGTTTCATTGAAATTGGATATTTGAGGCTAGATCTATGAGGGTTTGAAGTTGGGAGGTGGTTACCATATCCCAAAGATAACTACAATTTTAAAGTATTTTGGGTCAAAATAAATCTTGCCACCATGTCTAGAAGTCCAAAGAACCCTAAAATTGACTGTCAAATTGTCAAAAATCAAGCTCTTCACCCAAATCCTTAGAAAAAATTCACCTACCCCATGTGGTACATACGACACATGATCGCAGGAATCGAATTTGCATAGTTGGATGATTTTTTTCTATCACTTAATAATTAAAAATTGTTTTCTAATTTTTAATTATCTTTTAAAAAATAAAAATGTAGATTTTTAAATTCCACTATGTAGTTCATACTTGCACATCCCGCAGGGTACCTACCCTATCAAACTACACCACATGGTACCCTTTCATGGTACTCACCACCTAACATGGACATGGCCCTTCCACCATCGATTGCTTAAAACTGGTGTATAAACCATTGACAATCGAGAATAATATTCAAGGGTATCTACAAAATATCTATGACACAAATATTCTACAAATATTTCTTCATAGAGAATATTTTGAGGAATTTTAGAGATTCTACTACTGATGACCCTACTCAAAGAATGTTTTCACATTTGATGAATATATTTGTGAAAATTTTTGACGAGAAAATATTTAAGCATATTCCCTATTGACATATTGCTAATGTTAGTATGATTTTTTTTATTGGTTATTTCAATTGACTCAGGGAATATTTCATATTGACAAAAACACTTTGTTAGGTCACCTAGCCAACCAACCCTCATCTGCATTTGAATTTTCATTTTGGTAGTCTGACTTTGAAGGCTCATAATTCACACATCTAACCTCCTTTCTTAGAGAAAGTTTCTTTATTTTGGGTAGAATTTCATGCTCTTCATATGGTACAATTGGTTTTTTATTTTGGTGCTTTTTTTCATAGAAAATGTATATTTTCAAAACTGTCTTTTTGAGAAGTTCTCATTTTGGGAACTTTCACGGCTCCACTCTCACTCCTACAATAACATTTTTGGGTGTAATTATTTTTGAAAATGCATATTTTTTGTGTACTTTGAAGTGGTCTGATTAGATTGATCTCATTATGAAGACGGTGGAAAATATTGAAGGTAAATAACATGGAAGATAAAGAAATACAAATCACAATACCTTCACCTAGAATCTTTTCTTCTCTCCTTGATGAGAAGAAATGGATTGCACCCTTATTCCATTTGATTTTATCTTTGATATTGATATGTGGATTGCTCAATGCTTTAGCATAACTTTGATATGATTTAATAATGATATATTAGAATAGCACCATGTAGGCCTATGCTATCTTCAAAGTTCATTCTAGGAGATTTGATGAAGGATGAGAGCCTCTAGATATAGATTCTTGAAGAGGCAAAATCAATGGCAAGAAATCATTTGTGCTCCTTTACATAGCGCACATCATTATAAGGGGGGCCTATCATGTCTAATTATTTTCTTATTGTTTTTCATCTTGATGTAACTTGATATTGTCATCTAGATTGGGGGGAACCTGACTATACTTGTCTTATAATATTGTATTTCTTTGATAGGGGTTCTCCTCCTTGTAGGGTTTTTTTCTATCACTCATCTTTTTTATGATAGGGGTTCTCCTCCTTTGTGATTTTTCTTTCTATCATACGTCTTTATATCTAGTTTTCATCATATTGTCTCTAGCATACCACAACTTCCTATCCATATCAATCAGAGTCATCTTTTATTTGATCAAATTTTGTCATGTCTATTTTGTGCTTTTTCACCTAATGTGTTTGTTTGTAACTATCATTTTGTGGTGAGATTACAATCAACTTTGTAGGATGGAATACCCATGTCATCTTCATGTCTTGGCTTAGCTTCTCAATTACATATACCAGATCGAAGACCTATATCCTCTTCATCCTGGGTATATTCTCTTCAACCACTTTCCTTCTAATTTTTCTCACATATGTTAGAATACATATGCTCACACAAGTGGGGGAGAAATTAATGTCAAAAATTGCACCCTATGCAATTTCACATTACATAAACCTCCCCCTTAGCTTAATTAAATTTGATAATGCAATGTCCCCTTCACCTAACCTTAATCTTGTCATTAACCCTTTCAGTTTCAACTACTTAAATATTTTTTTTATCACAAACACTATCGTGACACATAGATTTCTATGTGCCACATAAACATCCCAAAAAATATTCTTTCCTACATATACATTGGGAAGTTACAATTCAATCCTTCCCATGAGTTATAACACCTTTGTAGCTTCCAAACACATCAAAAATTCCCATTTTCATGTCTATATCCCATTCAAACTTCTATTTTTTCCATTTTATTCACTCTATTTGATCTCTCATTCTCTCTAGATCATTTCACTCTCATTCTCATTCTACACCATTTTCTTGCAAGGTCTCTCACATCTTGGCTCTCTACACTAGAACTTTGGTTCTAGATTAGCACATCTTGAGTGTTGCATGCTCTCCTTTCAACTTCACTATCTTACTAAAGGGAGGGTAACTATATCCTTTCTCATTACATTATCATTTATTTTCATACAATGTTGTTCTAACTTTTCCATTTACATCTTTGTCACGTCTATCTATTTCCTTCAACTTGTATATTTTATTTTATCTATCTATCTATTTGGTTGTACATGGAGTTGGGAACACTTATGTGAGGGTTTGACTGAGTCAATCCCCTAAAATAGCCACAAAATTTTTCCTATTTTCATGTGTGTAGGTTGTCAAGTTGGATCATTGCAGGAAGCTTCATTGCATGGACCTCTTGTGAGTTCTTCCCTTCCTTTTCATCTTGTTATTTCATTTCATTCTATATGATCTACACTTGCCATTTCCATTATTCTGTTATTTATGTCATTTTGTTACTTTAGCATGCATTTAAGATTTTAATCTCTGATTAGCTAGTTGGCTCTTTATTGTCTCTATTAGCAAATTATGTTTCCAGTCTGTACAAGACTACAACATTCCACAGGGATGTCCATAGATCATGTTGTCATCCTTGGCTAAGAGCCTACCAAATTTCTCATTAGACCTTTGAAGCCTACTCTTTTAGTCCTTAAAACTCTTATCTCTTAATTCATCATAAAACACAAAATATAATAAATCTCTCCACACAAGTGGGGGGAAAATTAATGTCAAAAATTGCACCCTATACAATTTCACATTACATAAACCTCCCCTTTATCTTAATTAAATTTGATAATACAATGTCCCCTTCACCTAACCTTAATCTTGATGTTATCCCTTTCATTTTCAACTACTTAAATATTTTTTTTATCACAGAAACTATCGTGACACATAGATTTCTATGGGCCACATAAAAATCCCAAAAAAGATTCTTTCCTACATATACATTGGGAAGTTACAATTCAATCCTTCCCACGAGTTATAACACCTCTGCAGCTTCCAAACACATCAAAAATTCCCATTTTCATGTCTATATCCCATTCAAACTTCTATGTTTTCCATTCTATTCACTCTATTTGATCTCTCATTCTCATTCTACACCATTTTCTTGCAAGGTCTCTCACATCTTGGCTCTCTACACTAGAACTTTGGTTCTAGCTTAGCACATCTTGAGTGTTGCATGCTCTCCTTTCAACTTCAATAGCTTACTAAAGGGAGGGTAACTATATCCTTTCTCATTACATTATCATGTATTTTCATAGAATGTTGTTTTAACTTGTCTATTTACATCTTTGTCACGTCTATCTATTTCCTTCAGCTTGTATATTTTATTTTATCTATCTATCTATTTGGTTGTCCATGGAGTTGGGAACACTTATGTGAGGGTTTGACTAAGGCAATCCCCTAAAATAGCCACAACATTTTTCCTATTTTCATGTGTGTAGGTTGTCCAGTTGGATCATTGCAGGAAGCTTCATTGCATGGACCTCTTATAGTGAGTTCTTCCCTTCCTTTTCATCTTTTTATTTCATTTCATTCTATATGATCTATGCTTGTCATTTCCATTATTTTGTTATTTATGTCATTTTGTTACTTTAGCATGCATTTAATATTTTAATCACCGAATAGCTAGTTGGCTCTTTATTGTCTCTATTAGTAAATTATGTTTTCAGTCTATACAAGACTACAACATTCCATAGGGATGTCCACATATCACATTGTCATCCTTGGCTAAGAGCCTACCATATTTCTCATTAGACCTTTGAAGCCTACTCTTTTAGTCCTTAAAACTCTTATCTCTTAATTCATCATAAAACACAAAATATAATAAATCTCCCTTGTTCCTCCTTCCTTGTCACCTAAGCTTTAATCCTTGATTTAGTTGAGGAAAATTCACCATTGACGAGGGAAGTCAATTTTCCTCCTCTACAAGCTTGTACCACATGACCTTCAGAAATAGTTTGGGATGGAAAAATAGGTCCTTGTTAAGTTTCTTGAAGGAATCCCATGACATCATGTTCTTTTGGTGGTAACAAATTTGATTTAGGATCGACCCACTACATGTTTCATTTAAACTTGAATTTAGGTCCACCTTAGTTGGCTTGGCTAATTGTAGATAGTGTTAAGGGAATCCTAGACAATATGGAATGATGCTAATGTAATGAGATGTATATAATCATAATATTTTTATATCACACTTGAAGTGAGTGTGCATAGTGTGAGTGTATGTGAAAGCAATTGTGTGAGCAAGTGTAATTAAATGGGAGTTACATCTCAATCATTGTGTTCCATAATTAGAAGATCATAAGTTGTGTGGGAGAGTGTCTGAAGGAGGGTCAAATCTTATGTAAGTTGTGTAATCAACATTAAATTTTCACAAGATTTATCTTTGTAATCTGATAGGAGATGTCTCTTACTTGTTGAGTTGGTTCTCAGATCTTTGTACTAGAGATTGGTGTCTCCAGTAGGTTGGTGTCTACAAATACAACATTGGATTGGTGTCTCTAGTAGGTTGGTTCCTACTTCTTGATTCTAACTTGTTATTTTTTTGATGATGTATTTGGATATTAGCTCCAAGTATCTCTTCTCACCTTTTTTTTTCCCATTTTAGGTTTCCACGTATATCCGGTTTTCATTGTGTGAATGTGTGCATATGTGTTTCTTGATTGATAGTAAATGTTTTGATTCATTTTTTATGATTAATGTTTGGAGATACATGTTGAATTAAATAGTTTTAAATAGATTTGATATCTTGATTCATCCCCCTCATTATATTGTGTGCCCTTCACTACCAACTTAAGGGAATGTAACTAATTAGTAAATAACAAAAATATAAGTCACTAAGGTAATTTTATTAATATTAGCCTTAATATTCAAACATCCCCCCTTAAGTTTTATATTTCACACAACAAAAATGTTTTGATTGAAACTAACAAATATGTATTCTTTAAAATCTTTTTCTTTGAAAAATAAATCATGAACCAAGAATAAATCCATCAAGTTGTCTTATAACCCTCAAAAACATATAGAACTACTAAGCTAAATTATTGAGTTCTTAGATTACCACCTCCTTGAACTGTCAAATCATAGATCCCATGAATTATTAAGAAACCATCCATTACTCCATCAAATTGTCTCATGACCCTTGAAAGGGTATAATTTCCCATATGCATGAACTCTCAAACTATTTAGGAAGCAATCCATATTGAGTTCACTAGATCCCCACCTATCCTTAAAAATAAAACTATATTTATGAAAAAATTGAATTATATTAGCACAAAAAGGAATGCAAAAATAACATATGCTTCTCATACAAAGCACCATCTTTGAGTGAGAAGCTAACTTGAGATAATGAAAAACCTTCAACCTAGAATGTGACCTTATTACACTATATCCATTTGAAGTAGATCATGTGATTTGTTGTAGGCTTTGTTGGGTGTAGCAAAGATGGATTCAAAAGTCCAAGCATAAGATAACATGATAAAAAAATACATTTTAAGGTGTCTGCCTAAAACATAAACACTTCCTTATAACTTCAATTCCAAAATTAAACTAGTTTTCCTTTCTCTCCAACCACGCCATACCCTCTCTTAAATAGGAAAAAAATGAAATTTTAAATATATATTTTCTAATTATACACTTTTTAAAATATGCACAAAATTTCAACAAATAATATAATATGGGTTAAAACCAACCCACCTTAAATCTATTCACCAAAAATAATTTATCTTTAACTAATTTTATTTACCAAAAACCCATAAATGAAAAGCAGCCATCAACATGTTAGTTCAAAAACGTGCTTCTTGAACCCTTAATGATTGGTCCAATCCTCCACAGGCCGTGAAAAGAAAAACTTCCTCTCGATTTGGAAAAATCCAAATGCATGCAACAAGAAATTTATCACACCATGAGCTTCTCACCATATCTTCTTAGATTATCATAAATACTTTGTGTATACACCTAAATCGGTCATGGCATTTAATTAATTAAATACTAGTTATTTTAATTAATATTCAACTATGTGCTAAATAAATTTCAATTTATTTATGTTTTTCACCCTTCTAATGCTCCAAATCTAAAATCATATTCTTTTAAATTAATTAAATAAAAAAATTTCCATAAGCTTGTTTTATTTAATTAATCTTCACTAATCTCAATTAGGAATTCAAGCACATGTCTACAACTTTTTGTGCCACCTCACCAAGGTCACATGAAATTAAATAATTCTAATTTTTAATTAGAATTATCTTCAACCAATTTTTAAAAGCACATGGCTTATTCCTCACACACTTCCAACAATTTTTCAACACATGGTCTTTCCTTCTCACACTTGAGTCTTCCATCCAAATGGCATGTTTCCCATTGGTCAAGAGATTCCTCTAGCCAAATGGCATTTTGTCTTTGGTCAAGGGGACAACATCTTGATTCTCTCCATCTCCACCATCCATTCTTCTTGTTTGAATATGGACCGTTGATTATTGCCACCTCACAAGATGCTTGGAAAAGGCTATAAATACAACCCTTTGGCATTGTATTTTGCATCCACTTTTGAATAGATTTATCATGTAGGAATATCGTTCGAGCTTGGGAGCATTATGGAGACTTATAGTTACATTTTATATCATGTTTTGCATCATAGATAAATCTTAGACTAACACTTTGCTTCATAGTTGCATTTTATGTCATCCTTTGCATCATAGCTTCATTTTAGATTAGCATTTTCATAATTATCATTTAAGCATATGGAGTATCATTTTAGTTTTTCATAGTTTTCATTTGAGCATATGTAGAATCATATATAGCATCATATAGATCACTACCATAGTATCCACCACCATTTGTCCATTCATCATAAACACCATCATCCATTTATCATAGTATCAATTATCCTTTCCATCGTATAGTTGCATGTAGGAACTTAGTTGGCTTGCATGTTGAATACTAATCTCCTCTCTTAAGTGTCATCCTAATAGCCTTTGTGCACATAGAAATATGAGGGCCAAAAGGTTAAAGGGATCATTAAGAATAGAGGACAATGAGACATTCTTGAAAGAATCATTAAATTGCAATTTAGAGTAGCTTCTTTGCTTTGAATCTTTGATATAATTCATTTCATTAAGGTTTGTGTTGATACTAACTTTCCACATTTCACACATGCACACTTTGACCTAAAACTCTCTCTGTGTATTAATTTTTAGCAGCATGCCTTTTTCTTCAACACTATACTACTTCGCAATAGATGATTCTTGAAAAAAATAGAAAAAAATGTGGCTTTTCCTTTTTGAATATATGTTCATCGAATGCCAATTTCCTTGCAATCGATCCCATATTCATCAAAACTTGGAGAAACTATTAAGAAAAAGCATTCCCTCAAAAGAAATTAAGTCTTTGTTGCAACACATAGTATTGAACACTGATAAAATTTACAAATCACTAGCCACATCAATCATTTTGGATGTCATTAGGAACTCCTTCCTGATGATTTGATATTGTATTGGAAAAGTGAAATAACATCTACATTTTCACAACATTAAACAAAAAATGATAAGAATATTATTGAGAGTTACATTTGAATTTGTTACAATATTGCTTTTATAAATCATTTCAAACATAACCTCCTGAACTACCAACTTACCAGAATGTAACTAATTATTAAATAATAAAAATAAGATGTCTCTAAGATGAATTTATTAATGTAAGCCTTAATATTTTAGCACTTTCTAGTGTCTTTATTTTTCTCATGGCTCATAGTTTCACAAAGTAGCAAAATGGCTCAAAAATTTAATAATAGGTTTCTAAATGGGTTCTAAAATATTTTAAAATGTTAATTTTAGAGTACATAAGATTGGACACGATTGGAATTGATCTACAAGCATGAATTTATAAGTTTTGGATCATGGTCATGAGTTATCACATAGTGTACAAGCTTCCCAGAAAGTTTGATTATTGATTTATAGTAATATTTTAACTCATTCTCACTAATTTCAAATAAATAAATAGAGTAACATAATTTAAAAGTATTTTATATTTTATCTCTTATAATTCATAATCCACACTTTGTAATCCATACATGATCACAAATTAATTCTATGTGTTCCCATCAATGAACTTCAAAAACTAATTTACACATTCACCAAATTAAATATAAAAAATGTAAGGTTATAAACCATAATAAAAACTTACAAATTATATTATTTATAATATTTGCAAACAACAAATCAAGACAAATATGAAATATTAAGACTCTTACATAGGAAAGGATGTAAAGATTGAGAATACAAATGCAACATGTGTGTAGGGAAAAGACTTTGAGTTTTTAAAACCACATACAAACTATTGTATGTTTGGCATGTAAGGAACATTAGCTACATTTTCTAATGTCTAGACTATTAAATAGCTATTTTGGAATAGGTAAATGGTGTCCATTGAAAAGGGGTTCTTATTAAATATGGTATTGTAGTTTGCAGGTTGAAACTTATCCAAACCATGGAAGCATTCAAAAAGTATAATAAATATTTGATAAAATGACATCTAGTAAACCACAACCTCTTGGAACACAATGCTTGTAGGGAATGAATCAATTGGATTTAGTTGGAAGTGGTTATAGTCAAGTAAGGTAATAGGAGCGTTGTTCGATGATTCGTTTGAGAATTTGAGGAAATACTTATTTAGGCAAGTGTTGTAGAGAGTTTAGGAGGGTATATAATATAGTAGAGAGAAATCTAAATTTTAAAAATATATTTTATTTGTTCAATAATTAATTATTATAAAAATTATTTTTATTATAATTATGAATATTTTTTATTTAATATTATTTTTTATACAAATGATAATAGTACAATATTCACAAAAATATAAAGGATAATAGTACAATATTCACAAAAAAATTAAGGGTGGTTGAGAGGTATATCCACATATTCTAGAGGGAGCATGATGAAGTAAGGAATCCAATCCTCAATCACAAACTCACAACAATAAACTATGCAACTCAAAAATTGCTTGAAAAGAAAAAAATCTACAAGTAATGTTTTGGCTTCTCATTCAAACTCTCCTTCAATTACATAACAACAAAGAATTTTTGAAAATACATTACATTTTCAGCCATGAGGGCTAATGAAAACCATAAAAAAATTGAAATAAATCTTATTTACAACAACAAAGATCAATACAAAAATTATATCCTTCAATTTGAATTCGTTCACAAGCCTCTAGCATCTTCACCTGACAATCTTCATTAGAAATCAATGTTGCAATCAAACCATGAAATTATCAATCTTCTTGATATTGTAGCACACCTCCAAACCTGCAACAAAAATGTCTTCTTGGTCTCCTTTAACCTTCTTTCTATTGAAATTCTCAAGCTTCCTTACACGGACTTCACTAGTTGACTATCTCCCAAAATGTGGAGCTCACTAGCTCCCAAAAACATGGGCTTCTATGCAAATAGAATTCTGCAATAATGGAGTCTTTAAATCCTCTGTTTAGTCTAGTAGCATCTCCCCATCAAAACTTGCAAAAACTCCAAAACCATCTTCTCAAATGACAATGAATGAATATATAGATTTGTGAATGAGGAAAACCACTATGTTTTTCCAAAACCACAAGAAAAAAACCTCCTTGGAAAACCCACACCCCATTTGGAGAAATAGTCATAAAATAATAAAATTATTCAATGTTCACATGGCCTTCACATGGACACCTAAACTATGGCCAATCAATTTTTTTCAGCAATGACACCTCTATTGATTCCTAATAGCTCCAACAACTCCAAATGTAGACACACAACAACATGCAAATGCATGCAAATTATGCAATTTAACATGCAAGAACATGCATACCAAGTGGTCCCCACCTAGAATTGGACACCCTAGATGGAATTTTCCAATTTAAATGCCTTTGAAACTTTTACCAAAGCATATTTCCTCCAAAAATTGCATTTATATATCACCACAAGGGAAAATAACATTATTGCAAATTTTAAAATATTTATTTTCTACACACCTTAGCCCTTATTGAAAATAAATAAAATAAAATAGTAATATTTTTGGTGATGCAATATTGCTAGTACCCCTAGATGCTCCTGCATTAGACGCCAGGGGTAAAAAAATTATTTTGTGAATATGGATTCACAAAATGGAGTTGGTTGGTAGTACCACCCTTTCGGATTGCAAGAAATCCTCAACAAACTCCATCACTAAATTTGGTACCTACAATTAATTCTTCCTTCTCCTCTTCCAACACTAAGTTGTGACAAGCTTTCTTCTCTAACAACTTTTTTCTTCACTAAATCTCTTGGAAGTGGAATCAATTCCACCATAAACTAACCACCTCCTCCTAGTGTAATCCACATCCTCCTCTAATCTTGTAGGACTCAACCCACCATAATTCATCCACCTCCAGCAATTTGCACCTACACATAACTCTACAACACCATACAAATCCTTCTCTGCATGCCAATTCATATCTAACAAACTCTAACTAAACCATCGCATTTGCATTCACTAACTCATCCATCTCAACATGGAAATAATTATTCTCAAATTCACTAAAATTTGAACTTACCTCCTCATCACCTGTTGCATCTTCAACTTTGTTTTCTTCTTTCATGACTTCTATAAGACATGCAATTGTATCACTTCCTTGTCCTATAACCAATGCTACAAATTTAATATCAGTAACACAATAAAGATATGTATCCTTTCCATCCTACAACAAATTGTCATTCATACAAATCTCTTTATCAAACTCCTCTTTTACCTTCACCTCCCATTTCTCAATTTTGACCTTCTCAAATTGATTCATTGCTACAACAAATTTATCCATTTCTAATTTTTTATCCTCATCAAAATATATATTAAAATCTAATTTTACCTCATTTCCTTCTACTGTAACTTTCCTTGTTGCAATTATTTCTTCATAGTCACTCATCATATCATTCAAACACAAATCAGATTTGGTTCTAACCTCATCATAATCCAATATTCCTCTCTTCCTTACTACTGCAATAAAACTTTCAACTTCCTCATATTCACCCATTCCATTCACATAATTCATAAGCAAATCAGAATCACCAACTAACTCACAAAATGTAAGTTTTACCTCCTCTTTTACTGTTTCAACTTCAGTTTCCTTTTCTTCAATGTTCTCAATTGCACTCAACTCTTTTTTTGTTGTTGCAACTTCTGTAATTCCATCCTTCATGTCTACCAATAGAAATTCCTCATATTCAGGCTCATCAATT
>VDFB02042878.1:0-141074 GCA_007258455.2 Sequoia sempervirens
TTCTTATAGTGTGCAGAAAAATAAGAAGTGAGCCACAACCCGCTGTGTTTTCCATGATGCAACTGTTATGTAACTTTTGTGTTCGAAACATATGAACAGATTTTGAAATGGATTGTTTTACTGAAACTAAGGATTGTCATAAAAGAAGAAGGTGAACTTCAAAACATTCTTTTCTTACACTCTGCAGACAAATAAGAAGGGAGCCACAACCCATTGTGTTTTCCATGATGCAACTGTTTTGTAAACCTTTAAGCTATATCATTACTTGTTTAAAGAATTCGATTAGAAGAAACTAATCAAAGACAATTCAACTACTCATAAGAAGGTCCAAAGAGGATTTCAGAGATTTACATTGAAGAATAACAAAGAATATGAAAGATAACAACAAGATTTACTTTCTTCTCAACAACCGACAACCAAAACAAAAGGAAACACAAAAACTTAAGCAAGAAAAAATAATTCCTTAAAAAAACTCTTCAATACAACTTTATGTTATGATATGTATCTTCCAACCCCTCGGTCTTGATTGCACAACTTTGATATTTCCTTCATATTATTCTTCGTATGGCATGGTCTAAATGTTGTTATGATACAGGAAGGTATGTTTGAGTTATACATAGATAAAGATATGCGATATTTACAAATATGAATGACCTAGGTGGGTGCAACAAAGAAAGGAATGTGACACATTGATTAGATGTAAGCAAGGCATATAAATGGCTTACTAAAATTATTTGATATGGTTGGAAAGGATATGGAAGGCTGGATATGCAAATAAATGGAATGGAAATGCTATTGATTCATCATTTTTGAGTTGTACGTACAAAATGAAATGCAAGATATAGAAATATGAATGACCTAGGTGGATCCAAAGAAGAAAGGAATGCAATGCATTGATGTGATGCAAGGAAAGCACATAAATGGTTTATGAAATGTTTTTGATATGGGAGGAAAGGATATGGAAATGTGGAATGGAAAGGCTATGAAATGATCATTTCTTTCATCATAGAGTGGAACGATTCCCCCTTTGTTATTGGTTATGCTTTTTGTAATCATCATAGGGTGGACTGACTCGATACATACTCATAAGAAAAAATCATGCCCCATTCCTCACTCTCCTTCGTACACAACAAGGTGTAGAGATCCTCAAGTAGCTTCCTCGGAATGTGACAACAAAAGAAAAGATATAAAAAGATAATGATATTGATGGAGACAAGAGACAAGAGTTAAGATAAAGCACAAATTGTCATGCATGCAGTATGAAAATGATAAATATGCAAGATCATGATAATGAAAAAATCCAAATGCTAATGCATATGATAAGGACCAGTGCACAAAACAATAGTATGATGGAAAACACAGTGGGTCGTGACTAATGCATCTGAATTGTTCCAAACTCATGCACTAGGAAATAAAAATGGCATGGGTGGTTCAATTCCATCTTCATATGCAACAAGGGATAGTGGCAGCCTTGCATTTCCAATGCTCAACAATTTGGTTGGTGATTGTTGAGTTGTCGAGGAAATCATATGGGATTGGATTTTGTTTAAAGGGATAATTGTTACTCCTGTATGTAGATATCCTATTTCAAGTGGGAGCTTTCCTGTTTGTTCTATATCCACTAATGCATTACACAAATTCCCTCATCCACCAACCTAGAATGCAACTATTGGTGTGGCATCTTAAACTTTTTATCAGTTGTGCAACAAGACCTTTCACTTTTGACCTATTAGTTGTGCAAGAACACCTTCCATTGTTGTCTTTGTTTTATGAAATTTTTATCTTTTAGATTGCAGCTCTCTCCAAACAGCATTAAGCTCCTCTTCTTTTCACCATGACAACTTCTTATGTTTTAATTCCTTTTCTAAGTGGTTAATTTTAGTGTTTGCTTGTTCTGCTCCACTTTGAGCATTTCCAGCTATTGTTTTTGCAATGTGTTTATGATTAGAGTATGAAAATGTTTCTTTTTTCAACCTCGTTAGGGAGCTTGTCTTCCTCTTCAAATAAGACTTGCATGCCTCCACCCAACTGATTCTCTTTTTCTGCATTTAGATCTGATATTGCGTTTTCCTTTTCATCCATTTCCATTTGCATTTGTTCCATGCAATTGCTAACTTGAAGAATGATTTCCTTCCTTCATTTGTCCAACCCCACTTTCTGCATCACTTCTCTCTCTTTCTCTACTTGCACAAATTCGTATGCATCAGAAAACCTTTAGAGTTAATCCCCTTCTACATTTCCATTTTCCCCTTGCAAATACTGCACATGCTTTTTTTTCATTGCATATGAATTTGTGCAAGCAGAGAAAGAGAGAGATGATGCTATAAGTGGTGTTGAAAAAATGAAGGAAGGAAAGCATTGTTCAAGTTAGCAATTCCATGGAACAAATACAAATGGAAATGGATGAAAAGGAAAAGGAAATATCAAATCTAAGTGCAGAAAAAGAGAATCAGTTGGGTGGAGGCATGTAAGTCTTATCTGAAGAGGAAGATAAGCTCCCTAACGAGGTTGTGAAAAGAAACATCTGCATACTCTAATCATAAACACACTACAAAAACAATAGCTGGAAATGGTCAAAGTGGAGCAGAACAAGGGAACACTAAAATTAACCACTTAGAAAAGGAATTAAAACACAAGAAGAAGTTGTCACGATGAAAAGAAGAGGAGCTTAATGTTGTTCGGAGAGAGCTACAATCTAAAAGATAGGAATTTCATAAAACAAAGACAGCAATGGAAGGTGTTCTCGCACAACTGATAGGTCAAAAGTGCACAACTGATAGATCAAAAGTGCACAACTAATAGGTCAAAAGTGAAAGGTCTTGTTGCACAACTAATAAAAGTTTAAGATGCCACACCAATAGCTACATTCCAAGTTGGTGGATGAGGGAATTTGTGTAATGTGGTAGTGGATACAGAACAAACAGGAAAGCTCCCACTTGAAATAGGATATCTACATATTGGAGAAGTGAGTGACAAGCCACTGTGTTTTCCATCCTACAACTACTTCTCAAAACCCAGTGTGTTTCCCATCGTGCAACTAATATGTGCATTTTGTGTTCAAAACATATGAGCAGATATTCAAATGGGGTGTTTTGCTGAAAGTATGGGTTTCTAAAAAATAGGAAGGCGAAGTTTAAAATAGTGTTTTGTTACAATTTGCATAAAAGAAACCGCTCATTGAACAAGATAGGAGAAGTGATTCTCAACCTAGTGTGTTTCCCATCCTGCAACTACTTCTCAGAACCTAGTGTGTTTCCCATCGTGTACCTAATATGCACATTTTGTGTGCAAAACATATGAACAAATATTCGAATGGAGTGTTTTGTTGAAAGTAAGGGTTTTTTTAAAAATACGAAGGTGAAGTTGAAAACATTGTTTTGTTATAGTCTGCATAAAAGAAAGCGCTCATTGAAGAAGACACAAGAAGCGAGTCAAAAGCCACTATGTTTCCCATCCTACAACTACTTCTCAGAACCCAGTGTGTTTCCCATCATGCACCTAATATGCGCATTTTGTGTTCGAAACATAAAGAACAGATATTCAAATGGAGTGTTTTGCTGAAAGTAATGGTTTTTTAATAAATATGAAGGTGAAGTTGAAAACATCATTTTGTTACAGTTTGCATAAAAGAAAGCACCCATTCAACAAGACACGAGAAGTGAGTCACAAGCCACTGTGTTCTCCCTTCCTGCAATAACTTATGAGAACCCAGTGTGTTTTCCATCGTGCAACTAATATGTGCATTTTCTATTTGAAACATATTAATAGATATTTGAATGGAGTGTTTTGATGAAAGTAAGGGTTTTTTAAAAATAGACACGTGAAGCTGAACAGTGTTTTTTTATAGTTTGCATAAAAGAAACTGCTCATTGAACAAGACACGAGAAGTGATTCTCAACCCACTGTGTTTCCCATCATGAAACTACTCGTCACAACCCAGTGTGTTTCCCATTGTGCACCTAATATGCACATTTTTTGTTTGAAACATAAAGAACAAATATTCAAATGGAGTGTTTTGCTAAAAGTAATGATTTTTTAATAAATATGAAGGTGAAGTTGAAAACATTGTTTTGTTACAGTTTACATAAAAGAAAGCACCCATTCAACAAGACACGAGAAGTGAGTCACAAGCCACTATGTTTTCCCATCTTGCAACTACTTCTCAAAACCCAGTGTGTTTTCCATCGTGCAACTAATATGTGCATTTCCTGTTTGAAACATATGGACAGATATTTGAATGGAGTGTTTTGCTGAAAGTAAGGGTTTTTTGAAAAATACGAAGCTCAACTTCAATACATTATTTTCTTACATTCTACATAACAGAAAGTGCTAGTTGCATGTGCGTACATGGATTTGTAAGTTTGACATAAATAATAATACTTGAGGTGGCATTGCCTACCATTATTTGATGGCATTTGACATTGTTTAGAATGAAATTTTACATGAAATTTGCAAGAACATTGTCTTACATTTTTTTTAAATTAAGAGGAGTAAATGCTTTTGACCCAAAGCTATGAACCGATGAGGTCACAAATAGGGGACCTGATCCCCTAAACCCCAAAGGGATTGGAGCCTTCAAGGCAAGATTAACAATACAACTTAATAATCGCACAATGCCACTATTGGCAGAAGACCATAGTCTTCAAACATACCAAGTACTGTAATTCCACATAATAACTGATCAATAATTACATGATCAAAGATAATGTAATTCCACACCATAATTGTTCAATAATTACATGATCAAAGATAATGTAATTTGACAACATAATTGTTTAATAATTACATGATCAAAGACGGAATGGAAAATGAATATTGCCAGCCTCTGTCATCCTCTCCTACAGTGCCTTTTTATGTTCAATTGAGGAGACAGTCAGATAAAATCTTATAGGCGATTCCACTTGCAGGAGGGTATGGGGAAGCCTCTACTTTGACCATTGCACTTTCAAAACCTTCAGCTTATAAGAAACCCATGAATATAAATGACTACATTCAACAATTAACATATGGATATAAGAAAAAGGCAACACCAGATCTATGCGTAGAGAAAGAGAATCAGTAGGGGGAGAGATGAAAGTCTTATCTGAAAACACAAAAAACTTTTGTAACACATTTATATGAGCCTCTAGAAGATAAATACAATTCAAAATCAGACAGACCAAGAAACGTCACTAATAATCGAGGCCTAATTTTTTCGCTTCTTTCATAGAAGTTAAGGAAATTGAGAAATTGAGCAAGCTAGTGTCAAGAATCAATAAAATTAGGCCTCGATCTCATTAACGACGTTTCTTCACACCCGCCACTTCCTTGTTCATCCTTGCCCTTCAATGTGAAGAATTTTAATATCACATCAAATTCAAACGCATGCAATGAATTCATTCAAATTATGAAAATACATGTTCAAAAGCAAATTTCAAAATTACCCTTTCTTCCACTTTATTCCTCTGAAAGAACCAAGGAAGTGTGTTTTCCAATACACTGTCAAAATCAGCATATTCATAACAAAAATGAAATATTCTAAATGAAATCATAAAAACACTCTAAAATCAAAGCAAAAAGTGAGTGGAATGGCACATATTACAACCAACCACAAATGCATACTTTAAAAGGGAAAGTGCACGATCTCCTCCGCAACCACCCTTTCTTCTTGCTACCCTATGGAAGCACATTTTCTTGTCCCAAATGGACACTAACTTGATCGCGCAACGAATTCAAAATTACCAGGGAAAGTGCACGATCAAATTCAAATGCATGCAACGAATTCATTCAAATTATGAAAATACAACATATTTCAAAATTACCCTTTCTTCCACTTTATTCATCTGAAAGAACCAAGGATAGTGTGTTTTCCAATGCACTGTCAAAATCAGCATATTCATAACATAAATGAAATTTTCTAAATGAAATAAAAAAGACACTCTAAAATTAGAGCAAAAAGCGAGTGGAACAACACATATTACAGCCAACCACAAATGCATACTTTAAAAGGGAAAGTGCACGATCTCCTCCGCAACCACCCTTTCTTCTTGCTGCCTTGTGGAGGCACATTTTCCTGTCCCAAATAGACACTAACTTGATCGTGCAACAAATTCAAAATTACCAGGGAAAGTGCAAGATCAAATTCAAATGCATGCAACGAATTCATTCAAATTATGAAAATACACGTTGAAAAGCAGATTTCAAAATTACCCTTTCTTCCACTTTATTCATGTAAAAGAACCAGGGACAGTGTGTTTTCCAATATACTGTCAAAATCAACATACTCATAACAGAAATGAAATTTTATAAATGAAATCACAAAGACTCTCTAAAATCAGAGCAAAAATTGAGTGGAATGGCACATATTACAACCAACCACAAATGCATACTTTAAAAGGGAAAGTGCATGATCTCCTTCGCAGCCACCCTTTCTTCTTGCTACCCTGTCGAGGCACATTTTACACTAACTTGTTCGCGCCCACCACTTCCTTCTCCATCCTTTCCCTCTAATTCCAGGAATGTAAACGTCACATAAAATTCAAATACATGCAACCAATTCATTCAAAATATCAAAACACATTAAAAAGCATATTTTCAATATTACCCTTTCTCCTGCTTTCTTTGACTTTCCCCTTCGAACTATGCATTCGTGCTTGCCTATAATATGTAAAAAATTTGCAAGTGTTACGGGACAGTTAAAGTTCCAAAATTTATTGCACCGTCTCCTGTAAGCAAGCATATAGTTTTTGAATCATAAGAAACAAAATTTTAAGGTGGACTTCCTTGCATTCTTGCTAGGTAGGAAACAAAAACTTTTGACAAGCAAATAACTAACAGGTGACAGTGTGTCTTCCAACACTGCAAATAATGCGGGCATTTTTTTTCTTACAATCAGGTGAAGATAGTGAAATGTCATTTTTACTGTTACAAATAACATTTAATACGACTATTCATTTGAAAGTATCCATGATGAGAAAAATAGTCAACCTCAAACAATTTAAATGTTAACCTTTCTCTTTCATTTATAAGCAAGCTACCATAAACAATAAGACTTTAGGTGGTATTGCCTTCTGGTATATTTTATATTAACATAAATAGAATAGACATTATAAAAACGCGGCCAAATGATTATTGTGGCAGTCTGCATAACAGAAAGTGGTCATTGAACAAGAATTGAGAAGTGAGTCACAACCCTCTGTGTTTTCCATCCTGCAACTATTATGTGCATTTTTTGTTCCAAACATATGAATAGATATTGAAATGTAATGTTCGCTGAAAGTAAGGGTTGTCATAAAATATGAAGGTGAACTTCAAAACATTGTTTTATTACAGTTTGCATAACAGAAAGTGCTCATTGAACAAGAATTCAGAAGTGAGTCACAACCTTGTGTGTTTTCCATCCTGCAACTCTTATGTGAATTTTTTGTTCCAAACATATGACAATATTGAAATGGAATGTTTGCTAAAAGTAAGGGTTGCTGAAACATTCAAACTGTCAATATAATTGCCGGTGGGGGATACATAAAAGTATCCAAAATCAACTAAGGTGTCACCAACCAATTAGGTTCTCACATTGTAAGTAACCAAAACGTTTTCATTACATTCATACTGTCTATGTGTAATTGTAGGTTCCAAAACATTGGGTATTATGAAGCCTGCAACCCAAATATTATTTTCAAACCCTTTACAAGTAACAACCCAATTGGTTACTCACCCCTCAGGTGAATTTGGATAGTCTTATATATCCCCGACCTGCAACTCCCTACAGAATGAGAAAACCCAAAACACAGAGTGTTTTCTAAGAACAGTACTCGTTACAATCTAAAACCCATGTCTTAATCACATCAACGCCCTTCCCTCCTACGGTGAATGAATAGCTTCTCGCACAAGGAAAAAAAACATCGGTGCAATTTGATGCGAGAGGACACCTCCTCGCTTTCTTGGCCATGACGTTTCCTCTTGTTTGTTGGTTTCATCACTTTTATCATCTGCCTTGGCGGGCCCCGCACAATGCCATCTCCTCATGTTATGTACATAGGTGTGTTTTGTCGGGAGATTAGTTGTGTCCATATAGGGTTTTACAACATTGTGTGGGTTGAAGGTTTCATAAATCATGCTCTCACATCCCACTGTGTTTTCCAACCTGCAATCATACATATTTTTAATTGTTGTTCGAAAACACTGGGTTTTAAAAAATGGTGCCTTTTATTGCATTCCTACGGTTTAAATAACAAAAGCTTTTCGAGATGAATATTGATACTGCTATGTAAAATTCTAGGTTGCAACACACTGGTTTTTTGAAATCTGCAACCCACACAATGTTTTAAAACCCTTTACAAGTGACAACCCAATCAGTTACAAACCCCTCACCTCAATTCCATTGGTTTTTCATCTCCCCCAACTGCTCTCCAACCTTTCGCTTTCAACTTGCAGAATGAGAAAACCCACAACACAGTGTGCTTTTCAATAACAGTACTTCTTACATATTAACCATGATGTTTCCTTCTATTTCCAGTTCTGTCACTTCTATCATCCATCTGGTAGGCCCCACACTACACCGTCTCTTCATGTTATGTATGTTACAATGTATGTCGTTATGTATGTTTTCATGCATTTTTGTGTGTACATAGGTGCTTTTTCTTTAGGAGTTGGAGAAACCTAACTCCTAGACAAAAAGCACCTATGTATGTAACATGATATCGTCACCCACATACCCCATGCCATGCGATGGAAAAAAAACACCGAGGAAAAGACTCGATGGACAGCTAGCCGCATGTCGGCAGGTGGCGTCGCCAGAAAAGGACACGCAACTGGGCGGGAAAGTCAATAAGCTAGAGAAAAATGCACCTAACATCGTCATTTTCCACATTTGCATTTTCCAATTTCATGGGTTGGGAGGGATGAGATGTGGGCGGGGAAAATGGAGTTGCAGGCTGTTGAACCAGAGTAATAGGATTTTTACAAGTTAGAAAAAGGGTTTTTATTGATGGCAAAATAAAATGTTTTTTTTGCGTGTAGGATTTTCATATGAAATGCATAGCTGTTTTTGTTTATGTAGAATAAAAAAATTGAACTGGAAATTCTTTGCATTTGCCATAGTAAGCATCTCATCTATAAAAATATCATAACTTCTTAATGAAGAATAAATGAATAAATTTTGGAAGTTTAACTGACCCATACACTTGCAATTCAAGCTATGACAGCTACAATCACTTGTATTTAGTGCAGAAGCTTCACATCTCCTAAAGCGTCCTTCTCAATCCACCTGCCCTTGTTTTCTTCAATTTTGTTTCCTCGAAGATATCAACCACCTGGAAGGGAGATAAGTGTTAGAGATAGATTAAATTGGAAAATTAAAAACATTTGGTGCTACAAAGAAAAATTTTTATTCCAAATTTCACCAATATACAATTTATATGTTGGAGTGCAAAATGCCAGCTTGCACAGACAATAAACAAACATATTAAACTATACATTGGGAATTTAATTCCCAATTTAACCTATCGCTAACAACATATAAGCAAACAAACATATTAAACTGTACATAGATTAAATTGGAAAATTAAAAACATTTGGTGCTACAAAGAAAAAATTTTATTCCAAATTTCACCAATATACAATTTATATGTTGTGGTGAGTGCAAAATTCCAGCTTGCACAGACAATAAACAAACATATTAAATTGTACATTGGGAATTTAATTCCCAATTTAACCTATCGCTAACACTAGTAGTAAAGATCAGCAATTATATCTACCATTCTGCAGGAACTGTGAAGCATTGAACGTTCATTCAGATATATAAAAATCGCATCTCTCCTAACATATGAAAGAGGCCATAACTTACAATAATCAATTTAAGCACATAGAAGAAAAAACAAGAAGGATACCACGTACCACTATCATACTTTTGTTTATATCTTGTGTCTCTCAATGAACATCTAAATGACAGCGGTATCGTAACCATTGTTAAATGATATTCTAAATTGAACCGTTAGTTGTACATACGATAGAAAAAATATAGATCATTGCAAGAACAAAGGTTAACAAGTCAACAAAAGCCTTGCTGATCACCTTGATTGACCAAAAAATAGCAACTAATCTGCCGACAAAACACACCTATGTACATACAAAAATGAATAAAATCGTACATAAAAACACACATAGAAACATAGATAACATGAAAAGAAGGCAGAATAGGATGTCAGTGTAGAAAAGAGAATCAGTTCGATGGAGACATGACAGTCCTATGTGAAAAGGTAGAAAAATTTTGTAAACAACTTATTAAAAACAAAACATTTGCATTCTCTAATCAGAAAGACACTCTCAAAGCTGAGGACAGTATTTGGGTTGCAGGTTTCATAACACATACTATTTTCCAACATGCAAGTATATATAGACAACATTCTTCTAATGAAAACCTTCAAGTTTGTAGACAGTAACAATGTACTAAATATCATTCACCTTCACAATTTATAACAACTCTTACTTACAGAAAAAAAAAATTGAAATTCAATTTCATCATATCATTTAAAAAATAAATGCACATTATAATTTGCAAGTTGGAAAACACAATGTGGTTTTTCATTTATTTCATTTTGTACATTCAAAGTTACGTGGTTGAGAGCACGAGCAAGAATGTCTTGAAAAGCTTTTGTTAATTAGGCAGTAGGAATGCAATGAAAGGCAATGTTTTATAAACACCCACTGTTTTCCAACAACCATTAAAAACTTTGAATGATTGCACGTTGGAAAACACCATGGGAGGTGAGTAAATGATTTATGAAACCTCCAACCCACACAATGTTGTAAAACCCTCTACGAACACAATTAATCTCCCTAAAAAATGCACCTATGTACATACAAAAATGCATAAGAACATACATAACAACATACATGGTAACATACATAACATGAAGAGCAAACATAGTGTGGGACCTGCCAAATAGATGATAGAAGTGACGGAACCGACAAACAGAAAGAAACGTCACATCAGGGAAAGCGAGGAGGTGTCTTGTCGCATCGAATTACGTCGGCATTTTTTTTACCTAGTACGAGAAGCTATCCATTCAGTGTGGGATGGAAGGGCATTGATGTGATTAAGACATGCATTTTAGATTGTAACAAGTATTGTTCTTGGAAAACACTTTGTGTTTTGGGTTTTCTCATTCTGCAAGTTGAAAGCAATTTTTTGGAGAGCAAGGGGGCATTACAAGCGGGGGAGACAACCAAGCGAGTTGAGGTGAGGGGTTTCTAACCAATTGTATGTACATATGTGCATTACGTCTAGAGGGTTTTACAACATTGTGTGGGTTGCACATTTCTTAAAACTCATTTTTTTCCAATCCCTTTGCATTCTTACTATCTAATTCACAAAAGGCTCTTAAGACAATCACAAAACATACCAAATTGAGGTGAGGGGCAAGTAACCAATTGGCTTGTTACTTGTAAAGGGTTTTAAAACATTATGTGGGTTATAGATTTCAAAAAACCAGTGTTTTGCAACCTGGAATTTTCCAAAATAGTATGAATGCAATTTAGACAGTGCAAACAATTGGAGTATGAGTTGTCATTTTTAGAGATTTTTTTTTAGCACAGGAATTCGAGGCAGAATGACGTGCATTTTTTAGTTTGGAGAAAGAAATGGGAAAACACTCTATGTTTCATGTCTGAACATTGACAACTGATGGTTGGAGTGCAAACGTAGGAGTTGGAGGAAAAAACCAATGTTTTGAAACCTGGAATTTAACAAAACGGTATGAATGTAATTTAGACAGTACAAATGTAATGAAAGGAACCTTATAACAAGACTTACGTAGAATAAAAATCACATTTCTATATCTTAATATATGATCCAAATATACATGCACAGTATGATTCTAGGTTGGAAAACACAATGGGATGTGAGGTGAAAACATGATTTACAAAACCTCCAACACACAAAGTGATGTAAAACCCTCTACACATTGAAGCCAAATACCTTACTGGCTGTCTAGAAAATGATGCCTATCACCACACTCCTACAGTCTAAATAGCACAAAGCTTTTCAATACATGCATACTATTTTGGAAAATTCTAGTATGCAAAACATTGTGTTTTACAAAACCTGCAACCCACCTAATGTTTCAAAACTATTTTGACACTAGTATTTGAGGGATGTTTAGGCGCATTTTGTCTATTTCTTCACGCAAACTCCTGCAACTCCATTTCCATTTTCCTCGGCCACACATCCCTCCCCAACTTGCAAAATCTATTTTTTCACCCATGCCTCCTTCCTCCCCACCCACCAAATTGGACAATGCAAATGTGGAAAATGGAAATGTTAGGTGTGTTTTGTCTAGCTTTTTGACTTTCCCACCCAAGTGATGAATGTCCTTTTCCAACGATGCCACCTAATGGCACATGGCTACCCATCCATCAAGACTTTTCCTCGATGCTTTTTGTCCACTACATCAAATGGGGTATGGGGGTATGATATCATGTTACATACATAGGCACTTTTTGTTTAGGAGTTAGCTTCTCCCGTGTTGGAAAACACACTGTCTCCTATCAGTTGTTCCCTCTAATAGTGGTATATTATATGAATCATCCTTGAATACTAGTATATTATTTCGTAAGGGGAGAAAGCTAACTCCTAGAAAAAAAGCTTACGAAATAATATACCAATATTAAAGGTCGATTGATATAATATACCACTATTACAGGGAACAATTGATTGGAGACAATGTGTTTTCCAACACTGCAAACAATGCAGGAATTTTATTTAAACACAACAATGGAAGGTGTGATTTTGAAGACATTCATACCGTTTCGTAACATTCAATGTTGCAAAATCTAATGTGTAGCAACTAGTGAGACAACACTTTACATTTAAACAAGGAGATTCAAATAACCGAAAGCCAACATTGTGTTTTCCAAATTGCAATTATTTTGTACACATTTTCTTTTCAATCATGCAAAATTTAAACACAACAATGGAAGGTGTGATTTTGAAGACATTCATACTATTTTTTAACATTCCATGTTGCAAAACCGCACGTGTTAAGAAGCAAGAAACCCACTGTCAGACAACCCTTTACATTTAAACTGAGAGGAGACAGTGTGTTTTCCAACACTACAAATAATGCGAGCATTTTATTTGTTCATGAAGAAAGTTAAACAACCCATTTTGTTTAAGTGTACGGTTTTGGGAAAATAAAATATTTTGTTCGCGTGTATGGTTTTGGGCTTGGGTTTGGGTTTGTAATGATTTGGGTTGTTAGTTGTAAAGGGGTTTAAAATGTAATGAGGTTTTTTGCTTGTAAATTGTTTTCAAACTTTAAGTGGGTTTAGGGTTTTGTAAAACCTAGTGTTTTGCATCTTAGAATTTTAGAAAACAAAATAAAAGATTTTGTTTGTGTGTACAGTTTTGGACTTGGGTTTCCATTCCAGATTGTCATTTTCAAAACCCACCGGCTTATAATGTTTTTTCAAATCTGAAACCCACATAATGTTTTTTCAATACCTATCTTCCAAAAACAAAAACCCCTTTATTTATTCACAGTCAAAATTCAAAACCCTCAAGTAAAAAAAAAATCTCAAACAGCCACGTTGAAAACCCTACACGCAAACAAAACTTTTCATTTTCATTTCACAGAAAACCCATTTAACAACAAACCCATCAAACCCTACACTCGTGTTTCACGGTCCCTACAAAATTCAAAATGGCAGATAAAATTCCAGATACATACCTAGTTTGGCCACCTGTAACTCCATTTTCTTTTTCCTCCGCCGCGCATCCCTCCCCATCCTGCAACTCAGTTTTATTTTCCTCGGTCGTGTGTCACTCCCTAGCCTGCAACTCCATTACCATTTTTGTCAGTTGCGCGTCCCTCCCTAGCCTACAACTCCATTTTCCTCGGCCTCCATTTCTGTCGCCCGCGTCTCCTTCCTCCCCATGCAACAAACTGGAAAATGCAAATGGGGTAAATGGCACTACTATTCCCGTTTTGTTGCCTTTTTCTCTGTCGTCTTGACTTTCCTGCCCACCACGCATCCTTTTCCGGTGATGGCACCTAACGACATGGGGCTAGTCGTCCGTCAAGACTTTTTCATGTGCTTTTTGTCCACCGCCGCTCGCATGGTCATGTTGGACCATATAACATATATTATATATGTTATATACATAGGTGAATTTTGTCTAGGAGTTAGCTTCCTCCAAAAAAAAAGGAGATTTTTTATAAGTTAAAGTTTATGATTTGTTTTCTTTTTTTATTCTTAATGATTATAAATTGAGAGTTTTATTTGAAGCAAAAATTGAAAAGAAATATTTTTAAAAAAATATTACTCTAATGATATCATAATATAGAAATGATGGAAGAGAGAATGTAATTATGTAATAAATTTAATGTTAAGTTAGACCTTACTTCATTTTAAGAAAATATTGTGAAGCATATGTTAATTAAAATACAAAATATTAAATAGTTCTATGGGATCATGTAATAAATATCATTATAGAGGTTAGTGATTATTATTATAGGAAAGTAAGTTTATTTCAATGTATTAGAAAAGAGAAGTTAAAAAATAGTAATTAAGAATTTTTATTATTGTTTATAGAAGTATAAATAACTCTTTGACTTTGTGTTGAGAGATGAAATTTTGACTCGTCAATCAAGACCCTCAACTTTCTCTTTAGAATTAACGACCTTTAATTGAAAAACACAAACATACGATGAGAGATATGATATGATATATGAAGTTTCTAGAGTCATTGAATCAATTATAAGATGCACATATTTAGGTGTATCTAGCCTAAAAGAAAAGACATTTTTTGAAGCTCATATGAAGTGTAAGGCATAACCATATTATAGACTTAGCCATACCCTATTTGCTTGTGACCCTTATATTGATGAGTGGTTTTAATCTTGGCATGATTAATATTCTAACATTTGATGAGATATATTTTATTTATCCAAGGTAATGTGCATGTAAACCCTAATGTGTGCTAGATGGTGATTATTGGTTTTGTATGATGCATAGTGATTTCTACTCTTGTGATGTTTTTGTGATAACCTATATAGTTGTATTAAATCTGCAAACATTTAGTTGATATTAAATAGGGTTGTTTTAACCTGGATTTATGAGTTGGTCAATTAGATGTGAATTTAATATAAAATTAAATATTTATGGCTAATTTTTTTAAGGTAGATAAATATAAAATCATAATGAAATGTTGGTATCAAATTGAATTGAACCTAGGTAAAAAATAGTATACTTGTGTTAAGCATGAATAATGAATTACGAAGATTAAATATATCACTTAATTAATTTTTATATAGCAATTGATGTGATTTACTTACATATTGAGGTTCAATTTTATCTATGCTCATGACATAAGATTTATTCCATTGTTGAATATGCTCAAGTATTGATGAATAGTGACTATCTTTTGAACAAGATCCATTATAGGTATTAACAAATGAATAGCATACCATATACTTTAATGCTTTGACTATGGTCTTTATGATGAGGTTCAATGCACACATTAAGTGTACAAGATTTATAGGTCAAGCTAATGGGGACGTGGGCCATTTTCAAGATGGTTTCATCCCATCTCACTCCTCATAGTGGAGCAACAAAATTGTTAGTGTAAGCCAAAGTGTGACCAAAAGCCCCTTGCCAACTATGTAGTGTCATTATTTGTGTCCCCTTATGGTCAAGTATTTTAAAATGAGTTTTATTTGATTAATGAATTATGATGTTTATCTTTTGTAGGATTTTTGAATGGTTAATTATGTTTCTTTTTAATGGTTTTAAGGCAAGTATTTTTGGGCAAAAAATTTTAGGCCTTTTTGGCAGAGGAAAACATGGTGGTCACCATTTTTGAGAGGGTGGGATTTCTATGACTTGGAAGCTAAAGGTACTTGGATTTTTCTAGTTCTCCCTTGTCTTTCATTAGAATTTTTATTGGAACCTTTCAAAGTGACACAAAAAGAAACAAATGTGTAATGCATTATGATGTTTATATAAGTAATTAAAAGAGAAATATTAGAAGCTATAGATCTTGTCCGGATTCATCTTGAAGACATTTTTGTGACAGAAGAGAATTGAAGAGTGTGCCTAACTGATTGCTAGAGGTAGTGAGCCAAAGGAAAAAAATCTTGAAGGTTGAAAGCAGTGAGCTAGTATGTTGCAGAGAAGACATTTGAAGAACTTGTAGAACTTCTCAAAATAGAATTGCAATCATCAAAAAGAGAAGGGAAAAAGTAGAATTGCAATCATCAAAAGGATTGAGTTTCATTGTCAAATTCATATAGAAGGAAGACTATCATGCTATAATCTTTTCTGAGTTTGTTCTTAGTTTAGGGAGTAGTTGTTTCCTTGGGTTGAAGCCCTAAAACAAAGTTTGCACGAAGTTGTAGCTTCCTTAGCAATGACCCTAAAACCTTTACCTGAAGTAGTAGTTTTCTTGGGTTGTAGCCATAAAACAAAGTTGTAATTGTGATTCATTTGTGAGGTTGGATTAGGAGAATAGCTCCTGGCATCTTTTCTCATTGTGGTTTTTCCCCTTTGGGGTTTTCCACGTACATTTAGTGTTATGTGGTGTTGTGCATTGTTTCTATCTTTTATGTTCTTGCATGTGCTATAAAGTTTTAGTTTTAGTTTTCTCTTGAAGGATTTAGATTTGTTTGAATATTTGATTCACTCCCCCTCTCAATATTCTAGTGTGTGTTCAACATAAGGATGTTATGAATATTGTAAATAAAATTCATGTTGAGAAGGCTTTGTTTTATAGATTTTGGAAATTTTGATCAACAATCAAAATTTGATCTCACAATCAATGGATAAGAGAAAATCAAGGAGGTGAGTGTGGATTAAGAAGGATCAATGGTTGAGGATCAATGAGAGCTCAAAATATCCCTAATTTTATGGAAATAGGTTGGAGATATTTTGAATTGGAGGGAAGAATTTGAATTTGAAAAGGGAAATTCTTCTTTGGGGAATATTCTTTGTGAAAGTTAGAGAGTTGGAGGGGAATTAGTTGTGGGAGTAAATGGTGACTCCCCAACACCCCCAAGAATAGTTGCTAGACCAAAACCACTTCCACAAGAGAGATAATGGCAAGAAATCTTGCTTCACAATGCAAGATTGAATAATGGTTGAATTTAATGCAAATGTACATGAGATGCCTTGCTTATAAAGGAAAGGTTGAGAGATAGGATTAGACAAGATTATGACAAGTGTCGTAATCCTATGACATAAGATAACTAACTACCTAGGAATCATGCAATATAGCTAGATAAGAAAAGTTCTAGAAAAGCCAACTAAGACTTCTAGAAAGAATCTTATATCCTAAGTAAACTTAATCATGTGAATGTGTCGCCTAATTAACTAGTGAGTGAATTAGCTAGGTACAAGACATATATTCACACCAACATTAGTTAATTAAACAAATATAAAAAATCATTTAATCTTGCAAGTTGGAAGAATTAAGACTTTTAATTAAATAATTGTGAATTATCTAATCAAGAGAGATTATTAGTATTTAAATGATGAATTAATCAGATAACCTTATTTATTCAATTAATAGGAGAATAAAGTAAATTTAACTCAATAATTGTACACTATTTAATTAAATGGAGGAATTAGGTGATGTAATGGAGTAAATTTTTACCCCTCATAAATTCCCCATTTGCACCCCTTACCTTAGAAAAATAAAACCCAAAGATGTTATTCCACCTCATCCATTCGCTTCCACCCACTTGGCGGTTGTCTGTAGTGTCGGTAGGGGAATTTTTGTCGGGGGTGTCCATGTGACACGCTGGGGTCCTGATAGGATTCTTGCCTCTGGAATCTGCATAGGCGTTACACTTCTACAATGGAAATGAAGTGTAATGCCCCTGTACCCTTGACTGACCTTGAATGGCTCTTTTGGGCTCCTATTCAACTTCAAAAGATGATCTTCTTCATTCAATTCATCTTATTCACACTTCTTGAACTTCACTTGATCACACTCACCTCTATACACTTCATTTTATTTTTCATAGATCTTCCACCATTATTAAAGCTCCAAGGCGATACTCTGGTGGTTTCACTCCCCACATTGTTGCAGAAAAGTTGGCATCTACAAGCTTGTGAGCTTGCATCTCCCTTCATGTGCTTGAGGGCATCTTGTTGGGAGGTGATATCTATTTTACTTAGCATCATTATTTTATTTACATAGCATATTTTTGTTAGCATTGCTTGGTATTCATCCTTTCAGTGCTTTCCTTTATCATACTTTCTCTATTTGTGGCTATTCTAGTTGTCCGTGGAGGTGGGAATACTGAAATAGGGGTTTGATTGCGACAAGCCCTGAAATAGCCCCATCATTTTTCCCCATTCTACTGTGTGTAGGTACTTCATTCGTGTGGAGCTTGTGAAAGGTTGGACCAACTATAAGTTGCATTTCTATCACCCCTAATCATTATTTCTTATTTCATCAATCTACGCTTTGGTTAAACTATTCTTCTTGTTATCTTAGTAGTTTAGCTCTTTTATGTTTTCCATCATTGCATAAAAATGTACTTATCAGGTAGTTAGTGAATTCCCTGTTAATTTTTTACTGTACTTCATACTCCCTATTCATACGAATGTCAGCACCCGACTAGGATGCCAACGCGTCGTGATGTCATCTGTCTTTTGTGTTGGAGTCCTTTGGCAAAGAACTACCTAGGTTATAGTCTAGACTCAAGAATTCACTCACCTAGTTTCCTAAACTCTCAGATTGATAAAAGGACAGTGACATATCAGTAGTCCTTCCTTTTCACCCTCTCAAAAATTAAGCCTACCTTAAATAATCCTTAGTGTGAGGTAGATCAGGGCAGTTGATTGTTCTAGAGCCTCCCATGACTTGGGATCTTGAATAGTCAATCACCTTCCTCTACATTTTGGTGAACCTGATGTGAATTGTTTAGGTTTTGTTTCGTGGTGATGAAGGAGACTTATCTCGTATTCTAGGAGTGTTATGGGTGTGTGCATTTCAGGGCACCTAACCTTGCAACCCAACCTACGACCCCTAGTGACGTAGCTAGAAGGATCCCTAAGTGTTGTGAAGCAAATCCTTGAATAGGTCACCATCTAACTATTAAATCCTTGGGGATTTTGTGAAATTCCTTTCTAATGACGTAGAGATGGATTCCTTTATGCATCTGCCCATCCTATTTGTGTATTCTGCGAGTGGATCTCTTGCCATAACATTTACCTCATAGGATTTATCGATGAACACTATTAGAGAGCCCTCTCCTTTGTACATTCTCACACTTATCAATGGGAACATTGTAACTGGCATTCTCGTTGATCCTACATGTCGGGTTAATGTTATCATAAAGGAGATCATGTTGATAAACTTTTTACATAAAGGATGGATATGATGAGTCTAAAAGCACTATACGTACACATGATGGGATTTTCATTCCTCCCATTGGTTCTATCACCCTGTTAGTCTTGGTTGGTCCTAGGACTGTGAATGCCCTCTTTGATATTATCCCAGGGTCTAGGTTTTTTAGAGTGAAACTAGGCATTCCTTGGCTAGTTTCCATGAATGCAATCCAATCGGTAATCCATAAGTGCCTGAAGTTCTCTCATGAGGGTTTTTGCATTTAGTCCATGACACCAGTTATAAACTAATGATGGCACGTGGTGGCTACTCACCTGATCACTTATGGTCTACCCATGTTGGTCTGCTCCCTCCTAGGACAAACCTGTCATATCGAACCTATGTGAAATACAAGAATGGGTACATAGCACCGAAAGTGACCTACCCTCCTTCCCCCTATGAAATTTCAATTAAAGCTTCCATGATAGTGCAACATAAGGCTACATTTGTTGCTTGAAAAAGGGAGGAGGAGAAGTTTTCTCAGGCCTCTCCTTCTTCCTTTGTAGTTCCACCTACCTTTGCCTCTCACCCTGTTACAACGCCTTTGACTTCCACTCCCATGTGTCTCTTGGGGAGTCTGACGGTGCCCGCTTGGAAAAAGGGAAAGCATGAGGAGCTTGACCTTCATGTCTTACCCACGGTGCATTAGCCTGTCTTGTATGGCAAAGGGAAGGGCCCATGGAGCCACCTATGTGCCTCAGCCTTCATAGCTTGCTCCCCTATCTGTTGTTGTTCCTACTCCTACATTGCTTCCTCTTGTTCCTATCCAGGAGTCACTCCTTCCATCAAAAATAGTTGTGATGGATACTCTAATGACTGAATAGGAGCCTCTTGTTGTTCCTCAAGTTGCATCCTCTAGCTCCTAGAGCCAAAGAAACCACCTTGTGTGTGAGCATAAGCGTCGAAGGAAGGCTATTTCCGTTGAGCAAACCACTTGTAGAAGGAGGGAGAGGATCCAATAGCTCCTATTTTAGCATCTTTTGTTGTGTCCTCCTCTTTTTCCTCTTCTGCTTTAGTTCCTTATGCCTCGATCTTACTTTTGGCTCCCCCTACGTGCTTGAATGATCCTCAACCCAAGAGGGTGTAGGCGTTCATTGCTCCTTCGGTTGGGCCTCCCCTTCTAATGTCCCTTCCATACATCCCACCTTTTTCCAAACCTATGAACATGTCGAATACCTTGGTGGTGTTTGTTGCCATTTTCCCCTATTCCTCCTTGCCTTTCACTTCGTCTATGGGGGTCTCGCATCCTCCAATGAAGTGAAAGTTGGAGGATGACCCTACTTCCAATGAGGGTCAAAAGAAGGGATTGCCTTCTTCAGAAGTTGGTTCTGAGTTGGCTTGCACTGTCTTAGTGATAGAGTCAGCCCCAATGTTCCTAGAGTTTGTCATTGCCCCTGAGTCCTTCAATGTGGTTGATAATGGATCTCGAGTGCATCCCTCATCGCCCACTCATTTAACACATGGCACTCCTGTAAAGTGCATGTTCAACTCTGTAGACTATGTCCCGGCTCTATCAATGATTTTTGTGATATCACTGACGTTTACCTCATAGGAATTGAGTGAAGAGGACCTTGAAGGGCCCTCTTCCTTGGATCTTATTGCAAGAGATTCAGAGGGTAACCCCCTTGCTATCCCTCCCTTGCATGCTCATCCCCCCTCCCCTTACAATGATCTAGATTACGAGAACGATGACCTCTTGGTTGATGAGTACTAGGGGGAACCTCTTCTTTATCTATAGATTAGATTGTGTGTGTGTTGTGTTCCCCCGTGCTTGTTTTATATGTTCTTGGAGGACCCTTGTCACCCTCATAGGTGCTTGGATACAGGAGTGTTTTGTGTCATAAAACTTCTTCTATTTGTCACATCATTCTTCTCTTTGTTGTGCCTTTATTTTTGACAATTGCAGACGATGCAAAGTGTTGGGGGCATTTAGGCCTCCCTTCCATGTTGACCCAATTTTTTATTTTCATTTTTTTCAAACATGTCTTTCTTCACATAGTCTGATATAGTAGGGGGTTGATGACAACTTTCATTTATATATTGTTATATTATATCTATTTATATTTATGAGCAACTCTGACCCCAAAATATCATATCCCTTGTCTCTTGTTCATTATGTTGTTGCTTGTCCTTTCTCTTTATCTTTTCTCAGCTTGCTTTGTGATGTTGTGGTGCTTATGTGTTGTCCCTCGCGTGTATAACAACATTACAATGGTTTCATCTCATCATGTTCTACGAGCCACATCACTTTCACTCTTGATTTTCTCTCCTTAGGGTGTCACGTTCCTTTGAGTTTAGCACGCACCATCCTAAGGGGGGCTATCATGTTGCTTCGATTTTCAAAAAAGGTGTATTTGATGGCCAACGAATCCCTTGCTAAAAGTCCTTATTTTTCAAAAATTGCATACTTCAACATGGATTCATAGCAAAATATTTTCTTTCACCATGGATTCATAAGATAGAATCTAAAAACTTGCCTTCGAGAAGGGAGTACTTTTTTTATGAAGTCTGAAAACTTTCCCTTGCAAGGGAGCATTCTTTCTTTCAAATTCCTTGATGAAAGGAATCTTTCAGAAGGGTTCCTTGATGCTAGAATCACTGGCGAAAAATGTTATTTTCTTTTCAAATAGAGTGTCCCTTGAGTGGACCCCTTTTCTTTTGAAGGGTTCCCGAGGGACCCCTTTGAAAGCTTCTCCTTCAATTGTTGACTATCTATGTGACTGTTTGCTTCTTTTCCTGCATATATTTTTGCTATCTAACATGTTATATCTATGGATTAACATGTTGCTTTAGAGGTGCACCTGTGAAGCTGATTTTCAATCAACCTTGCAGGACCAAGTACCTGTAAGGCCCCATCAGACTCTGCAGAGCCTCTCACATCTAGCTTCCATCAGGACCGAGCACCTAGGGGTGCCTCCTTTGAAAATTTGAGGACCTGTAAAACACTTACATTCTATGGGATCTCTTTGTTCAACTCTATAGGATCAAGCACCTACAGAGCCATTTTGTTCAGCCTTATGTAAGTCTATGGACCTGCTATGTATTTTGTTCAACTCTCCTCAGGACTGAGTACCTATGGATCCATCTCCTCTTCCTGTTCTTTCAGGTGTGTCAAATTGTGGTTTGCTTCCTCGATAGTTCAAGTATACTTTCCTAAAACTCTTTTGATCTACTTTACCTCTCATTTGGTAGCACATATTCTTGCTAAAGTGGGGTCAAAATGTAATGGAGTGAATTTTCACCCCTTAGAAATTCCCCATTTACACGCCTTACCTTAGAAAAATCAAACCTAAAGATGTTATTCCACCTCATCCATCTTCTTTCCACCCACTTGGTAGTTGTCTGAAGTGTCGGTGGGGGAATTTTCGTCTCGGACATTTGTGCGGCGCGCTGATGTCCTGACAAGATTCTTACCTCTAAAATTTATGGATGTGTTACATTTATCCATTGGTGATGAAGCATAATTCCCCTGTACCCTTGACCAAACTTGAATGGCTCTTTTGAGCTCCTATTCAACTTCAAAAGATGATCTTCTTCATTCAATTCATCTTCTTCACACTTCTTGAACTTCACTTGATCACACTTACCTCTACACACTTCATTTTCATTTTTATAGCTCTTCTACCATTTTTGAAGCTCCAAGGTGATAACCTACTGGTTTCACTCCTCGTGTTGTTGCAGCAACAATGACATCTATAAGCTTGCAAGCTCACATCTTCCTTCACGTGCTTGAGGGCATCTTATTGGGGAGTTGATACCCATTTTACTTAGCATCATTATTTGATTTACATAGCATATTATTGTTAGCATTTTTTGGTATTCATCCTTTCAATGATTTCCTTTATCATACTTTCTCTATTTGTGGCTATTCTGGTTGTCTGTGGAGGTGGGAACACCGAAACAGGGGTTTGACTACGGCAAGCCCCAAAACAACCCTAACAATTTTCCTCGTTCTATTGTGTGTAGGCACTTTGTTCGTGTGGAGCTTTCGAGAGGCTGGACCAACCATGAGTTGCATTTCTATCACCCTTGATCATTATTTTGTATTTAATCAATCTACCATTTGGTTAAAATATTGTTCTTGTTATCTTAGTAGTTTAGCTCTTTTATGTTTTTCGTCATTACATAAAAATGTACTTATCTGGTAGTTAGTGAATTCCCTATTAAGTTTTGACTATACTTCATACTCCCTGTCTGTACGGACGCTAGCGCCCAATCAAGATGCTAGTGCGTTGTGTTGTCATTTGTCTTCTACATTGGAGTCTTTTAGCAGAGAGCTTCCTAAGTTACAGTCTAGACTCGAGAATTCACTCACTTGGTTTCCTAAACTCTCAGGTTGATAAAAGGACAATGGAAAATCATTTGTCCTTCCTTTTCACCCTCTCAACAATTAATCCTACCTTAAACAATCCTTAGCATGAGGTAGATCAAGGTAATTGATTGTTCTACACCCTCTCGTGACCTAGGGCCCTGAGCAGTTGGTCCCCCTCCTCTACAGGTGATAATGAGGAAAATGGTGTTAGTAAGTGAAATCAAGATGTGTGATATGCTTAGGAAATTTTTAGGTGTCTAGAGGTTGCATTAGGCAATTGTATTGAATATAATACAAAATTTCAATTTTGATGAAGAATGGTGTAAATTGGTGTTTAGTTGCATTTCAATGGCTTGCTTCTTTTTACTAATTAGTCACTCTTTGAAAAACTTATTTATGGAAAGAAGAGGGATTTAACAAGGGGGATTCTTATTCCTTTTGAACTAATTTTTGTTTAAGGTGTAGGGCTAGGCTCTAAAGTTTTAAGAAATTGGAATAAAGACCTCAAGGCCTTCATATTTCTATAAGGATGGCCAACACCACCCAAATCCAATTTCTAGATGAAACCCTTTTGTTCAAGTAATCCATGGCTAGGAAAGCAAGAGTATTCAAGAAAATTGTAGATCAATATGAACATACAACAAGAAAAAATATCAACCCGTAAAATTCTAGAATTTTTTTCTTGAAAGAGAACATTAAAGAATTGTCAACATCCAACATATCTTTAGGTTTGAGATTGGTAAAATCCCAAGCTCTTATTTAGAAATATCTTTGTTGATTAGAAAATATGAGTATAAGACACTAATAGATAGGTTGTAGAACAAGCTCTTCTTTTGGAAGAGGAAGTGGCACTCCTTGATTGTTATAATTACACTTATTAAGGAAAACCTTTCTTCTATTCCTATTTGCATTATGTCCATTTTCTAGATCCCTAGAAAGATAGCCAATGCCATTTTTGATATCTTCCCCTTCATTTTGGAAGCACTTTGACCCAATTATCTATTATGCAATGAAAAAATATAAACTTCAATTTTTTGTTAATGGTTAGCGCATAACTCAAGCCTTTACCTACCTACATTTTCACTCACCCAAAGGACCCATGATGATCCTCAATTTTATCAATTTATTGCCCTATATCAAAAACACAATTATAGAAATGACGCTCAAACTTTTTTTTAATTCAAATTTAGGTTCAACCTCATCTTTCCCTGTAAGAACCCTTGTTCTCCCACAATGAAATTTAATGTGTTTCTAATGAAAATCTTCTGGTTTGAGCCTTTAGGAATATTGTCAAAAAGTTGTTTTGCAACCTTGTTTCTGTTGGTAATGGTTTTATGTTTTGTGTTGTCTTGTTTTGAATGTAAAGATAATGCAAGTGCTACTCTTCTAACAATTCCAAGTAATCCCAATTGTAATTAAAATGAAATGTAAGTGATTTCAGACCTCCTTATGCAAAGATATGACTGAACTAATTGTAGATGTGCAGCTACAACATTTAAGTAATTTTGAAAAAAAATTAGAATGAATCTAACTAAGCCCTATGATAGTGCAAGAGACCTTTAATGCTTTTACTAGCAATGTAAGATTGAGAGTTGCATGCAATGAACATTTCCAGCTACAAGACAATTTTCCAAACAATTGCCATGCAAACTTCAGCTTCAACCTTCTTATTCAATATTGAAATACTGACATGTAATGGACTAATTACAAGTTCTAAGATATCTGGTTATAATGCTCAATTTATTGACTAATTTTCATTACATAGCATCTCCTAACATGTCAGTGGACTTTCCTAATGGTTGAAACTAGCATCAAACTTAATATAGTGCATAAGATTTGAATATATGATGGAAAGAACCTGATAACAAGAGTTGTAATGATCTATTAATGAAGATACCACAATCATAAGTTTATAGCAACAGATTGTTGCACCCTCAAACATGAAACCACATCCTCTAGAAGTCATCCCAAAATAGCTTCACATAACAGAATAATATTGTAGTAGCACTATAGCACGGGTACTATTCACGTCACTGTAGCAGCAGATCAATAACTTTTGATTTTTCTTCTCCAATGATGATTATTTTGACAATCTAAGATCTACTCTTCAAACCCTTCATCAATCCATCACATTAGCTCAATGTTGACTCCTGGATGAAGCCCACACTCTAGCAATAATCTTAGTTGATAGTTTCATAGCCTCAAAATTGCACAACCTATGAGAGTTTTCATTCCCAAAGGCTCAATAATGGCAGAAACCCTAGTTGGTTCCTCCTCCAAGCAAGAACTCCAAATGTACAAGTTTTTTTAATCTTCAATCATAATGAAATCAAATGCCTTTGATGCCCTTTTATAATTCCCTCAAGAAGGTCAACCTCTTAATTGTATTTAATTTGCCTTTGAAATCCACTTTTTAGGTTTTTGATAAAAACTTTATAATATCTCCGAACTTGGGCACCCAAACCAATAATATAAAATAAATGTACTTTAAGTGATTTTAATTGAGGGTCATGGCCTCATCGGAAATAAAGTACACTTTTTGACTTTATAATTTAACTTTATATTATTTAATTATCATTAAAGTACCTTTAATGATAATTACTCATTAAACATTTAATATTTTCCCATCCAATTGATTAAGAGGTCAACACTGCATCTAAGACCTATCTAGGTGCCTTACTAAATATAGTAACCCTGACTCCCCTTGAAATGGTGACTTACTATAAATAGTAAGTATGAAGAAATGAGTCTAACGAAGGTCAAACTTGAACCCACATTGAGCTCTAACAGAGAAAACACACTGATGTCTTCCAAAAAGGGACTCTCTAACCATTCGAGTTAGCCTACGGCGGCCAGTGATAGGCTAAACTGTCAATAAACAAGATCATATTGAAAAGGGGACATTACATTCCCACTTGACTATTGTATGTTGACTTTCCATAGGAATTTTTTTATTTGTGAACATTGGAATTATATTTCAAGGGGTAATCCTAATTTATTTTATAGGCCTACAGACCACCGTAAAATATCTAACAACATTCAAGATACATTCATTAGAATAATCAAAACATTTATTATTGCATTACTTTCTTGCATGAACATCTCAGGTATTTGTTATTTTTTTCCTATTAATTTTTATCATTATCAAACTCAATGACTTGATATCCTTATGAGTTTTGACACAAGGGATATACTATCCCTCTCGCATGCAAAATTTGAACTACAACACTAATTATTTTTATATAAAAAATGAACACAAAATCTTATGATAAAATGAAGGAAAAAATCAAAGATTTACAAAAAAAAATATCTAGATCATATCCACACTTGCACATGTCAAATTCATAAATACATGATTGCTCCTATAGTTATGGAAGTGACCTATAGTGAAAAAAATTACTAGTTCCAACAATTTCATATAAACTTTACCAATTTTCTACACTTGGATAAATCACTTTCAAACATCTACATCAATTATCTAGACACAAATATACAGAGTTTGTATTGTCCCTTTCACTCTTAAGAGATAAATCTAAAGATTCCTCTTTAAGTGAGGCACCCTAATTTTTATGAGGAATAATAGTTTTGGTTGATGTTTATCACATTTAAGACTAGGGAGAACTTTGGATATTTTAGATACTAGATTGATACAACATTCAATTATTTTACAATTAGAAGATGATCTTTAGGGTTCTTAGATACTAGATCAATAACTTAAAGAATGAGTACATCAAATCTTCACATTTAATTTTGAATGGTTATGTAACTATCCAATCAACCTTATTATTAAGAAATGTATTCTATACATTTATTTTTAGTATTATATAAATTATAAATAATATATAAGATAAATTAAAAAAATCTCTTTAAAAATTACTTTAAAAAAAAATCAGTTATATAATTTTAATGTTTTGTTTGACAATAAACTAAAAATTTATTTATTAATTAAAATAAAACAAAACAAGTATTTAAATGATAATATTTATAATAAGATTATTTTAAGTGGTTTTGATGGATTGGATCTTCTTATCTGTGGTAATTTAATTGAAGAACAATTAATGATTTAGTTGTATGATATCTCATAATATTGTAATCTATTAATATAAAGACACCAATGCCAAAAAAACCTCTAAATTTCATAATCATATGATCAAATCTAACAATTTTATCATAAAATATGATTAATATATTCAAAAAAATATATGACATGAAAATAATAATTCTAAACAAACCATCAAAAATTTTATAAAATTATTCTTTGACATATTTAATTTATTATTAAAAATATGTGAATAAATAGAGTCAACAATTTAAAACCTTGATGCTAAAATCTATATATAATTGTTTTTATTTTTAAAAGAAAAAAAAGTATAAAATCCCACACATGATCTCTTTATCGATTAGATTGGATTTGTCTTTTCAATTATGAAAAGGGTAACTTCTAAACAAAACCAAAAATAAAAGAAAAATCTAACAATAGGACAAAAAACTATGATACCCCACCTCTCATGGCATTCACATGTTTGTAAAGGTGATGGAGAAAGGGTATTTAGGTTTGAGACAAATATAGACCTAAACTTGGGAGCATTATGAAAGTAAGATTTTTACCATGGAAGGGATTGAGTTAGTCTTTGTTTTTATGGATCAAAATATCATTTTAAAATAGACTCTTTAGTAATTCTTTTAAGATAATCATGCATGATCCAAATTATTAATTTATGTGGTAAAAATTGAAAGATAAAAACAAATCAATAGTATTTTATTTTATAAAAAACTAAAAAATAAATAAATAAATAAATATTAATTGTTATATTAATTAATTTAAATTGAAATGAAATTAATTCGTTCAATAGTTTTATATTTTAACAAGTGATGTGCGTCGTGTTCCTACCGTTACATGTATTTTTAAATTACGAAATTATAAAAGTAGTTGTAGGAAACTAATTTTTAAAATTAAATTATATCAATCTATTGTTTGAAGAAATAGTAAGTACGTCTAAATAATTTAGAAAATAAGTGTTCATTACTTTGAGAAAATATGTTAATTAATATCAATTTTGTTTTGAATATAAATTAAATGATTTTTGTAATAGTAATTAGTATAATTAGTAAATGAAGATTGTGCTAGGTAAAATTATTTATAGACCATTGGCAAATAATTACATGTATTTTGAAAATTAACAAATTGTTTGAGAGTACTAAATATTGTAGAAAGTAATTGGTTGGTAGTGTGCAAAGATGTTTTTAAAAATACCATTTTTCTTGTGAATCTAAAATAAATTATTAATAGTTATTTAGAAAAACAAGTTAGAACTTAATATTTTTTTAAATAAGTGGAAAATGTAGTTTGCATGAGTGAACGTTATTAATTATTTTTTGTGATTATACGTTGAATTAGTTTTGGAAAATAATTTGACAATGAAAGGAATAATTTAGTAGTATTTACAAACTATTTTGTGATTTGAATATTAAAACTCAATTTCGTTTGTAAATTGTTCGAATTAGTAAAATGTAGATGGTGGAAGTTTGTACTGAATTTTTGTTTGCAAGTTATTAAAACTCAATTCCATTTGTAAATTGTTTGAATTAGTAAAATGTAGATGTTGGAAGTTTGTACTGAATTTTTGTGTGCTTGTTAAAGAATATGAATAATTTTTTGTACAAAAGTATATAGTAAACATATTTATTTGTAAAGATAATAATGTTTTGAGTGGAAATGTAAGACATAAAAGATCAAAATATTAGTGATAAGTCTAAAGTTTGAAATTTGAAAATTAACTAAGTAGTTATAGAAAACTAATTACTTATATTAAATAAAATTAACTAATTGTTTGACAATAATGTAAGTACTAGTAAATATGTGCTTTTTTTTAAAAAAAAGGGGGTAAAAACTTTATTCAAAATCAAAAAGGAACATTACAAAGAAAGCAAAGGACCACAGTCCCAGGAAACATCAATAACAAAAGAACAGAACACAACCAAGGTCAACCAACTCCATATCCAGCCCTATCCTCAACAAGAATTCCCTCCAAATCATGGCGAAGCTCCAGAGGAACAAACTCCCACTCCTCGATTCTCCAACCATCGACACGCTCAGAAGCCCATTTTGCCAAGCAATCGGAAACCCTATTCCACTCCCACGAAATATGACCAAAAGTCACCATTTCCATCAATGAACTAACCTGCAGAATTTGTTGCACAATCATAGCCAACCTCTAGTTGACACCCATCACTTTCCGCTCAATGAGCAAATTGATCAAGACCTGGGAATCAGATTCGCATATAATCCTTCTCCACCCCAAAGCATGAGCCCTCTCAAAGGCATAGAGGATTGCCAACCCTTCCATAATGTTGATAGTCTTTGTCCCCTCATGGACCAAAAAGAGGAAAATCACCAAACCTGAAGAATCCCTGCCAATCCACCTAATATCAACAGGCCTAGGATTTCCCCTAGAAGAACCATCAGTATTAATCTTTAGAACTCCATCAGGAGGAAGCTGACAACTACCAACCCTATGAATTTTTTTCTTCACCTTTCGTCCTCTCCTGACACACGCAGAAGTCACAGACAACCCTTGAATCCCCAATCTCTCCACCACCTCAACATCCCTTTTCTCTAAAGGAAAGATCACAACACACTTAGCCTCCACCATCTCCTGAATCATGCCCAAAATTCTCTGCCAGACTTGCTACACAAACTTCTTCTCGCCATGAAAAATAAATTGATTTTGTTCTAGCCAAATCTGCCACAGCATAAAGATAGGCCCCATGAACCACACTTCCTGTAAGAAAGAATCCATAGAGGGAGGCCTACCCATACTATTCCAAAATTCAATCAAGGAGGAAGCATGAACACAGGGGCTCTGCCAAACACCCCACCAAAAATGCCAAATTTGGATAGCAAAAGGACAGCGAAAAAACAAGTGAGAAGACTCTTCCTTGGTAGCCCCACACAAAACACAGACATAAGGGCCCTGGAAACCCCTCTTTCAAATATTGTCCTATGTCAAACACCTATTCCACGTCAACATCTAGACAAAGCAATTACACTTTGGCTAGGAGAACTTGTTCCAGACCTTCTTCCACCACTAAACTTCCTCCCCATCTACCTTGTGAGGCAATAACACCTTATATCCAGAGGCAACAGTATAGACACCCTTAGGATTAGGAGACCAAGCAAGCACATCTTCCTCCCGAAGTGAACTACACCATCGACTGGAAAGGATACTTTGCATTTCTACACACTCCTCTTGCAAACCAACATCCGGCCAAACATCAGGAGACTTCCATCGTGCCACCTCCAGTTGCCCACATGAAGAGGAGGATTTAAAGTCACTCACCTGTAACCAACCAGCCTCGAGAAACCTCTGACAAAGATTCAATAAATTAGGATACTAAGAGATGAGAGGAGGAGATCCATCCCGGGAATTAGACCAGAATTGAACCTCGGTCCCCTGCTTACAAATCCAAAATAAACCCTCCTTAATAAGAGCAACCCCCTTTTTGAGAGTGCCCCAAATCACCGAACCCCTCCCAACAAGGGGATAGTGAGGAATATCAGTCTGAGGTATCCCCAAGAAGTACTTTTGAGACAAAACCCTGACCCAAATCTTATCCTGCTCAATGCACCACCACCAATATAGCTTCACAACCAGAGCCACCCCAGTCAAAGCCAACTATTGTAATCCAAGACCCCCATACTGCTTCGGGCTACAAACAACCTCCCATCTAACCAAACTCCATTTGGAAGACACCAAACAACCAACCCATAAAAAATATCTAGCTACATAATCAAATTCCTTAACGAAGCTCACCGGGGTAACCTGGAGAATGCATCTATAAATGGGAAAAGCCTACACCACAAACTTGATTAATTAAACACGCCCAACAAAAGATAACCACTGATGATTCTAGTGATTAACTTTCACCCAAAATTTATCCAAAATATTCTGCCAAGACTCCCTGGGTAATCTCCCATTTGAGATGGGGATACCAAGATAGGTCAAAGGGAGAGTCCCAATTTGAAATCTCAAAGTCTGAGCAATTTGCTACTGGATGGGGCCCGAAGTATTAAAAAGAAGATGGAAGATTTATCCTCATTAGTCAATTTTCCTGAGGCAATCAGGTAAACATCCAACACCCTGCGAATATTAACATCCTCTTTCATTGTAGCCATTCCCATCATAGCAGTATTGTCCACAAACTGTAGGTCAGACTGTGGAGGAAAGTCCCCACCCCACTACCAACCCTGGATTAGACCACCCTCCACATTCCTTCTAATCAACCGCCCCAAACCTTCAGCAAGGAGAAGAAACAAATACAGAGAGAGGGGATCCCCTTGACAAATCCCCCTAGACGCACCAAATAACTTAGAGTGCTCCCCATTAATAAGCACAGAGAAAGAAACAAAAGTTACACAACTCATAACCCATTTGATCCATTCTTCCCCAAAACCAAAAGCACTGAGAACCTTCTGAAGGAAGGACCATCTGACCCTGTCATAAGCCTTAGCCATATCCAACTTAATGAACATCACCTTTTCTTTGGAGCAGGCCATAGAATGAATGGTCTAAGTTGCAATAACAATCTCATCCAAAATTTGCCTACCCACCACAAAACCACTTTGTTCCTCAAAAATCAGCTCTTTAAGCCCCTTTTTTAACCTATCAACAATTAACTTAGAGATATTTTTATAAATGACATTGCAAAGAGAAATGGGATGGAATTGACTTAACCTATCAAGCCCATCACACTTGGGAATGAGGGCAAGAAAGGTAGAGTTTAAATCCCTTAGCATCTGCTTATTCTACTGAGATTCCTAAACCACTTCCAATAGGTCCAACTTGATAATATCCCAAAATTTTAGGAAAAACTCCACCAAGAAGCCATCAGGACTAGGTGCTTGCCCTTTCTTCATCTGGAAAATAGTCCCCTCAAGCTCCACCAGCGTGATATCACTCATAAGAAGTTGATTCATTTCTCTAGACACTAGAGGGGGAATGCAAGAAAGAACCTAGGCTTCTTCAGGAGATATCCCTTGCGAATCCTCCCTAAAAAGAGAGGAAAAATACTGCATCGTCACGCCCAAGATTTCAGGAAAGGAGGAAAGTTGCTCACCTCGATCATTCACCAGAACCAAGATAGAATTGCCATGCCTCCTGGCTTTCACTGAATTAAAGAAAAAATTTGTATTTTTATCCCCTTCCTAAAGCCACTCTATCTGAGCCTTTTGTTTCCAATACATTTCCTCTCGCAGCTCACACTCCTCCAAAGCTTTCAAAGCCTCAGCCTCTTCCTAAAGCAATTCTTCACTCACCCCATCCTCCCTTATCAGTCTCGTGATACCATCCAATTCAGCTCGAGCTGTCGCCTTAGTATGAAAGACATTCCCAAAGCAATGACGATTTCACCACTTGAGTTGATATTTCACATACTGAAGTAATTTAGCAAAGGTATACATTGTCGTACCAAAAGTAGGTCTACCACTTCTCCACCATTCTGCCACATAATCAAACAGAGATTGGTCCCGCAACCACATGAGTTGGAATCTAAAAGGACAACAAGACACCCGACTTGACTCAATAGCCAACTTGATAGGCCAGTGGTCAGATCCTCTCCAATCCAAAATTTCAAAACAAGAGGACCACATACTACCAACCCAGTAACAGGAAACCAAGAAATGATCCAATCTCTCAACAATACAATTATCCCCCACCCTGCAATTGTTCCATGTAAACTGACCATTACTGGGCTTAATATCAACTAAATTCAAAGCATCAATGTTATCACACAGGAGCAGTGCAGAGGGTTCCAGCCTTGTAGTACCACCACGCTTTTCAGCCAACTCAGTGATAGCATTAAAATCTCTAGCCAAAATCCAGGGATGGAAAGAAGTCAAATTGTGGACAAACCAGATATAGGACCACAAAGACTACTTACCCCAGAGATCAATAGGAGCATAGATATTAGAAAGGAGTAAAATCTTCCCCATCTCAAAGCTAGAAGTAATCATAGACATAGCAGACTTAGAAGACAACCACCAAAGAGGATGGATCTTGACCCATGAGCACCAATGCACTGACACTCCCCATTCCTCCACAACTTAGGAGCCAAACTAAACATTGTCTCCACTGATAGCTTGGTCTCCTACAGAAAAAGAATATTAGGACCTTGATTTCTAACCAAATCATGAATCAATTTTTTTCTAGGGCCGTTGTTCAAGCCCCTTACATTCCATGATAAAACAATGATTTCAAGGGGCTCAAAAAATTAAAATCCAGAGTCTTTACCAACCTTGACTCCATCAAAGTCTCACCTATCAACTTGATCTTTTCCATATCCTTCTTTCTACCAAGTTTGGAAGATTTCTCCGCCCCACCTTTCTTAAGATCCCTTTGCATAAGGCCCAACTAAGGAGAAAGCTTGTTGCTCTTAGCCACATCCGAATGAACAATCCGCCCAGGATGAGAATAATCCCCACCACCATTCGGTGCCTCGGCAGAAAGAACCGGTGCCTCTGAAACCACCAGTTGTTGATTTGTATCCATGTGCAAAGTATTGACACCTGGTGGAACCAAAGAATCACCTAAAATATTGCCCACCTAAGTTGAACCCACAACCTCCTCAACCAAACTCAATAAACCTGGGTCCACTTCCTGCTGGCTGAGATCATCCAATACCTCAAACCTATTAAAAGTATCCTCATCTTGTCTTTCCTTTAAGGTCCTCTTTTGACCTCGGTTCCAATTACGAGCCTTGACCTAAACAAAACCATCAACACCAACCACCTCACCAGAGGCAAGGCCCTTCCCCTTATCATTCGTAAGGGGGTTGCGAGGAGGTTGTGCAGACTGAGACTCCACAAGCTTATATCTTGGACATCTACACTGCAAATGACTGTACTCATGACATAGACAACAACGGAAAGGGAGAGTCTCATAATCCAACTGTTGCACCCAAGAGAAAGATCCTGCACACATATCCACAACATTAGGCAACGGCTTACTAAGATCAATTTCAACAGAAATACAGGTATAGGTCATTACCTTTTTACCCAAGGTTTGCAATGAAGACTCAACTGGTTTTCCAAGCAATGAAGCCAATAGGTGCAAAGTATCCTCTCAACAACATTCCACTGGAAACCGAGGCAAACAAACCCACACCGGAACACAATTTGGCAGCTCCTCCAAAGGGATAAATCCAACATGCCATGGTTTGATAAACAACCCCACCTGGTTATGGAAATAAGGGCCTCCCTCAAAGACCTTATTGTGATCAGTCATGCAATTAAAGGTAACTATAAAGTAACTATTGGCCAACAACATAATCTCCATTTCTCCCTCTCGTGCCCAAGTCCTCTGGGCCCAAGTTTCCAAAAAATGCAATGAAACCCTCATCCCCAAAAATTTGCAATATAAGGAGTGGTTCAAATAATATTCAACATCTTTGGCAATCATTTTAGGCGGGATCACCAATTTAGGCCTCTCTTGGCAACGCTCGAGACAACCATTAATCTTCTTGAGCCTTGAACCATTAGATGAACCCACACCGACAAGCCATGTATCAAGAGCAAATACATTATTATCAAAAGTCTTCATCCCATGGTTTGGAGACTTCGAACCAAACACCCCCCAAAAATCCATCTTGGGAGACACCCCCGATGTCTCACCCCTATATAATGACATCGGGCCCGGGATGGGCAAGCAAAAACACTACCCAACAATGGGTGGGGAAACCCCACACCACCGCACTTGACCACCCTTCACACACACACCCACCAACTATGCCCTACCACACCCATGCCAAACAAAGAACCAATGGCAAGAGAAAACCCCCATGCACCACAATACACCAAAGCTCCACACCCACACACAACAAACCACCCACCACGCACACTTCAAACCCTCATACCCTACCACACTAGTGCCGACAAAGAGGAGCAACGAATAAAGGGAAATACAAAACACCAAAACCCTCCTACACACCACATCCAAACCACCACAGGCCCAAGCCCACCCCATAGCGACTGCCCTAAGCGCTAACCACCGAAAGTAGAAAAAGGAGACCCCAACGCAATTAGAAAACTTTGATGAAATGCAAAACACAACCCCCACAAATAAAGAGAAATGCAGAAAAACAGTCGCAACCCCCCTAACAACACTAGAAACCCACCCCACAACATATAGACCAAGAAGGAGCTTTCACGAGCTAGGGCTTGGGCGCCCTAGCTCGGCCTGAAAAGTTGCAGATACCATCCTCATCATTTTGAATTGCGGTAAATATGTGCTTGTTAGTTTGCAAAAATATTTTAAATAATAATACTAATTTCTTTTGAATATAAATTAAATTATTACTAATTATTTAGGAAGAAATGTTACAAGTTGATATTTATGTGAATATGTACAAATTTTAGTTTACACGAATAAATGATTTTAATTAGTCTTTTATAATGACAGATTTATGATTTGAGTAACATTAATGAGTTAAATTAATTGAAAATGCTAAAAAGTAATTTTTCTTTAGAAATAGTATATTTTTTGTAACTTAAAATTTTCCAAATATTAATCAATGAGAAATAGGCCATAAAAAATCAACTTTATGCAAATATTAATTGACTTTAGGCACAGACAAAGGCCAATAGTGGGCTACAATTTCATGAATTAACTATGTAGTCACTGTGTGTGTACCCACCAGCCCTTCAACACATCTGACACACAGGGTCCTAAAGAGGTTGGTCAAATTGTTGTGTTTCTGCTATCACGCTTGTACTTATCAAGTATGGGAAACAAACCCATGACTGGAGAAGTCGTGGAAAAAATAGCATGCTGAGGGTAGTGGTTTGGAGAATTTCCAATACCTTGTGATGTTTAAATAATGAACAACTATAAATGGGAATAATTTTCTATGTGTCGGTGCAATGGATAGGTTCCAGGCGTTGGATGTGTGCATAGATAGTGAAAATGGCAAGTGTGTTACATGCATAAACAAATGTTGAGGAAAAAAGAAATGTTTTTCTGTTCAAAAGGTAGAGGACATTTGCTTAGGAATATTCCAATTTTGGAGGATGCAATAGAGGTGAGTTGTTATTCAACTCTAAAGTATTAGAAATTGAATCTAAAAGAACTTAGAGTATTTGTAAAAACCTAATTCAGAAGTTTATAGAGGCAGAGAAAATGTGAAAAACTAATTGGCATGGGGAAGATCATTGTAAGTGTGAATGCATTAACTGCAATTTTTTAACATTGTTCTTGCAACAGGAACCATTTGTTGGGATTGGCGTGGAGACAAAGATTTGTAGAGCTGTAAAGACATCTGGTTGTTGAAGCAAAGAGTGGAAGGTTAGAGTATGAGATGTTTTTGTATATTTTTTTGCAAGGAAGTCTAATTGTTGAAATGTGTGTTAAAAATGTGCAAATTGTTTGATTTTTCCTAATTTTTTCCAATGGAAAAAATGTGGTGGTCAAACTCTACGTGGACCCATATGCAAAAATGCAAGAAATAGCTAAAAAAACCCACTATATTTTCAAAAAACTATAATGAAACGAGAACAAGCACAAACAAAACCCAGTAGTTGCCTAAGATTTCATGAATTAGCTATGTGATCATTGAATGTGTAGTGAGAGAGATATCAAGTTTTATAAACACACAACCAAGCCATTCAACAACAGTGCAATTTTTCATAATAACGAATATGCAAAAGTGCAACCAAGAGCTAAAAAATCCATAGTGTTTTTACCAGATGAGATTAAGCACAAACAAAAGTATTGCATACAACAATTATGCTATTCCTTTTTGTAGAAACAAATAAGCAAATTAGAAACACATTATAAGATCTATGAAATAAATTTCATTGGCCAATTAAGTATGACAAATTCAAATGCAATATATGCAATAGCAACTTGCACATAAGAGAGTAAACTATTGTGTCGCACATAAAGGGAAAAGATGTCAACTGTAAAACAAAAACACCATAAAATTTAAAGTTAGAGAACATGAGATATATTTATGTAGAGGAAAGAGCTAGTGAGAAAAGCATGAGAAAAAATAATTGTGTGAAATTGTGGCAACTTTGCTAGCAAAATAAGACATTCTGAAGGGAAAAAGAACTACGCAATGGATTTTTGCAAACAATCAATCATTAAATCCAAATTTTCCAAGTTTTGCTATTAGGCTAGTGCCTATCAAAGAAATAAAGCCACTGTTAATACATTGTAAGTCTCTACAATGGAGTGGATCTAAAACAATATTACTCTATATAGCAACAACAAACTAGTATTCTAATGCATCAATCAACAGAAAAATTTGTTCCAAGTCTATATTCTAACATGTTCACACATAACAGTCTTTGCATTGCCACCATGTGTGCACTCATTTGACATTTACAATGTGTGCAGCACAACAAAGCATACACAAGTATTGCCATTTTAAGTTGTTCACAATTCACATAGTACAAGGTATTGGTATTCCTCCATACGAGTAGCAAAATAGATAAATAATGCTTTACAAACATCAAAAATATGCTCACAAATGCCAAGTATATAATGTTCCCATAACATGAGATATAGTTATGTAGACGAAAGAGGTAGTAACAAAAGCATGTCAAAAAATAATTATGACAAAAAATAATTTTGAAGCAAAACAAAACTACGCAATGGATTTTTGCAAACATATGGTTATTAAATCCAAATTTTGCAGGCTTTGCTACTAGGCTAGTGCCTATCAAATAAATCAAGCCACTGTTAATGCATTGTAAGTCTCTACAGTCAAGTGGATCTAAGAAAATATTGCTTTATATAGGAACAACATACTAGTATTCTAATGCATCGATCAACAGAAAAATTTGTTGCAAGTCTATATTGTAACATGTTGACATGTAACATTCTTGCTATTCTCACCATTCATGCATTCATTTGACTTTCACAATGTGTGCACCATATCAAAGCATACACAAGCATTACTATTTGGATTTGTTCACAATTCATGCAATGTTCAGATTATAGAATTTGATTATAAAATTTGGTTATAGAAATCTTTAGTTTATAGGTTGTTGTTACAAGGGCTAGCGGGCCAAGTGGGTACAACAAATTACATATGCTTTGAGAAAGGTCTTATCAACAGTGGGAGCAGTGAACACACTAATTTTTTTTATTGTTTACTGAATTCATTGTAAACAAAGGGAAAGAATGATACAAGAATATGATCTTTCGCTTCCTTGTTCAACAATTAACTATATTTGCAACTACATAGATCTTTGCCTTTGCAAAAATATATAATGTCATATTTCCTAATTTATTTAAACAAAATTGAATAGTAGACATAGTAGCATTTGATGCAATAGTTGTAGATTCATAGACAAGTGTGTCATATGCAATGCATATTATACAATTGCAAAGTTCACCTACTCCAACATGCAGTGAACGTATATTTAATTAATGAAATCTTAGACTAACCCATGAAATCTTAGGTGAGTATTGTGTTTTGTTTTTGCTTATTCTTGTCTATTTATCATTTGTTGGAAAGCTTTTGGGTAGTTTAGCCTTGTGCATGTTCATTATTCTGTAAAATTTGACTACAGATGAATGGATTCGTTGTGTCTTTATGATACCTAATAACTAGAAGTATTGCTCGTTGTCCTTAAATTCCAACTATAGGAAAAAGGCAAAAATATTTTAAACAGTACAATGTCAATGGCGAAGTGACTATTTGAAAAGCAAGTGCAATTGATGCAATAATAAACCTCCCATTTAGTAGACAAATGAACATAGTCCATGGCATATAATACACTCTTCATAAACATGAACCACAGAAAGATGAATAAAATTTGCAAAAGAATAAACCAATATGATAATTTTTTGCAAGCATTCCCCATTGTCCATGTAACAGCAACCAAGTATCATAAACAAAAGAACAAGGAACAAAGCTAAAAACACACAAGATTTTAAACAAACAACAATAAGCACAAATAAAACCCAGTACTCATGCCAAATTCCATGAATTAACTATGCACTCACTGCTTTTGTACTCATTAGGCCTTTAGCACATTTCGCACACTTTGCTTTACAAGCCTTGTTGATACGTTGTTATCCACACAAGCAATAAACACATAATTAATGCATTCACTCACCCATTATCCCCTATCATGCATATGTAATCCATTGTACCCACATGCACCGTAACTCCTTGTAACAACAAGCAATACTTCTAGTTATCAAGTATCAAAAACACATAGCCAAGCTATTCACCATGAATGCACTTTTGTAAAATAACGAACATGGAAAAGCGTAATCAATAGCTAAATGCCAAGTATATAATGTTCCCATATTTTTCCTAATTTATTGAAACAAAAATCAATAGTAAACCTATTGCAAGACAATCAAATTTCATTGGGAAAGCAAGTATTACAAATGTAAATGGTAAAATTAATAATTTTGAATGCAAATTGTGTCAGCCTTAATGCTATTATGCACTTTATCTGGATGGAAATTTTTCTCAAAGGCAAGTGACTACTGCAATCAAAGAAGTTTAGTGTTGCAATTTAATAATGTACATTGGAGATGGCATGCTTGTTAATCAGTCTACAACCAATGCTTTAAATGCCAGCGAGTGTACTACTCATTTTTGTTTAAGTAAATAAGCAAGATAGAGCTCTATGTATTTTGGCAAATATTTAATAGGTAACAATTAAGAAAGCTAATAGAATACTTAATAACAGGTAACAAAGCTTGGGTAAATTGTTGAAAATCAAATTTAGCAAATGCAATTGTGAACATGGTGCATAGTAAAAACATGTAACAGTAAAGTTTAATCTATTTAAACAGTAACATAAGAAGGTAAAGTATTGTGTAGCGTACAATCTATTGCATAGTGTAAATGTGTAACAGTAGAGTTTAATCCATTTAAACGATAACATAAGAAAGTAAAGTATTGTCTACCATATAATGGAGAGACATGTGAGCTATAAAATAAAAGTAGACAAAAGTTTTGAGTCATAGAACATGAAATATAGTAATGTAGGCAGAACAACCAACAAGTAAAGCATAACAAAAAGGAGGAATGTAGGTTCCTCCAATTGCAGGTAGTCTTTCACTTGCTTCTACTTCTTTGTCACCTGCAATATCATTGTTATAGTTAGTATGAAAGGTAGTTTCTTTATACAATTGTAAATAATATGAGGAGTTTGAAAAGCAAGAAGACTATATGAATCAATATTGCTTTATACCTTGTTGTGGCATATACTCTTTACTCAGTTAGGCATATGGCCTCTATGATAACGTTTTGATTGAGGGTGAAATGCCCTTTGGTGACAAAGTCTTGTAGTGAAAATATGACTATTGACTTGTCCTTGATGTAGTTTTCATATTTAATGTCCTAGAGTAGAGGCAAAAGTTGTCGCAGCACATTGCTTCAGATTAAGCAATGGATTGTTTGCTTGTCCTTTGTTGTGATGACTGCTTTAGGATGAAGTACATATACATAGATCACCTCCTTGTCACAATGGTTGCAATGAGTAGTTTCCTATTGTAATGCACCATAAGTATTGAATTTATATTTACAACCTGGACAGAAAGCTTCAAATGGATTGGACGGTGCATTTGTTGCTTTCAATGTCCCTGAAACCTGAAACATTTGAACATAGATAGTTAGGAGCAGTAGTTTCACAAATTTTAAATGAAATTGCATAAATATTTTTAAAGAGTCGCCTTAAATGTTGATTGTAGCAAAGCAACCAACTTTTTCAATGTTCTTTTGTTATTCAATTTGCAAATAAGCATTGATTGACCCATATGGAACATGTTTTTTCTATCAATGCTTTTTAAGATATTTTTGAAAATAAAGGTTTGGGTTTTGTTCTTATGTAGTAGTTCCTCTATTTGCAAATATTGATTTTCATGAGTTGAACATAGCTGCAGCTGCATGGAAATGACAAAGTTAGTGTTTGTTACAAAGAAATTTTATTAAAGAAGACAATGCTATAAAAAAATGTTAAAATGGATTAGTGGCATATGCTAGTTGGACTTTTTTACCTGTGCTCTATCTGATTCCATTATGCCATCTTTGATATCTATTGCATATTGGCTTCCAACCTTTTTAGCACTGACAACCAGAGTGCCTATTGTTCCAATTGGATATTGATTTGTCACTACTAGCAGCTAGCTAATAGTAGTATCCGGAATGAAGTGGTAGTTTGTTGAAAAGCGAGGCAGGCTTTCAACTGTGCTTGTATCTGTCAATATTAGTATACAATCACATTCCCATCTATCATAATCTATCCTAGGAGAAATTTGAAAGCCTGATATTGAAACTTCCATTCCTAGAACTATTTTCTGCTCATGTTCTTGTACAAGGTACCCATTGATATTTAGTGTAATTGTCATTTCTGCGTTAAGATATGTGAGATCTACACATAGAATTTTGTGTTTTCTATTGACCTTGTCCAATGTTGCTTTATAGAAAACAAGGACGTCACCTTGGAATGTGTCACCAATTTTTTTTGCATTCAACTCTTCAATTGATATAGTCTTCTTGTTTTTTGTTCTACAAATAGCAAGGGAAATGTAAAAGTTATACTTGGACAATGTAAAAATGCATATGATAGGTAAATAGGGTAGGTTGTTTATCGTTTTCTTGTGTCTTCCTCCATTTCTTGTCCTTGTTCTTGTGGTCTTTTTGTTTGGTCCATGATTTTCTTGCAAGGAGGTGATTTAGTATTGCATAATCAATTGGAAAAAAAATTAGCGATAAATGCTTATGTATGCTATCATGTTGAACTGATCTAACCAACATAGTGGAATTTTAGGAAAATAGGAAAGTGATCAGTCCAATATGCCTCTGATCTGTAAATATTGCATACAGTTGTGATTGAATTTGACCAAATGTGGTCAATCAATGGCTTGTGTAGACTATGTGATTTGTTTAACAAAAAAATGAATTGTGTTAGTTTGCATGAAATTTTCAAGTGTTTTTTTGCTTATGTTTTGTGAACACATGTCAACATTAAAGTTTCCCACAATGTACAGTATGCTTTTTGTGCTTGTGTATGCAATTATAGATTGTAGAATTGTGATTATTTCTTGAATAAAAGTATTAGGCCTTGCATAAAAATTAAAGATATTAAGTTCATTAATGCTCTATAGTATTGTGACTATGATAGCTTCAATATTCGTAGAGCTATGTTGCTTTGTTTTTTATATGAACAATTTTTTTTTGGTAAATGTTGTTACACCATGTATTATGCTTATACCAAAGCTATTAAAATATTGCAATAATATAGTAGGCTGGAAAGCTTGCACATGTACCTCTTTTAGACATAAAATGTTTGATTGCATTGTGTCGTAGTCATTGACAATATCATGTACATGTGGATTTAATGAACGAGTGCTTAATGTACATAGAAGAAATTGCAGTGCATTGTGTGTAAATGTAGCTTGAATTTCGAGTTTCCATAGTGCACTTGACTACAGGCAATGCATTTCTTCATGTACCTTGTGCTTAACTTTGAAGTTTTTGATGGTTAAAGGTTTTAGCAAAAATAGTGAGTCTATTTTATTTTTATGTGATAGTGTTGTGTAAGTTAAGCCATGTTGTCTTATGCATGTTGGATCAAAAGCCAAAGCTTGCATTGTTAGTCCTTGTAATCGGTGAATGGTTCTTGCACATGCTAGATGTATTGGGAATTGTTTTCTAATTGTAATTTTCTTGTTCATTGAAACCTTTTGAATAGCTCTAGTAATGCGCAATATAGGAACCCATTCCTTATCAATGAGATTAGTGTAATATTGTCCTAGTTTTTTGCATGGTTCTTGCCCAATTATAGGATCAAAAAAAATTATCCAAACAGTGTTGATGTCATTATCTGTTGTATATGCTTTAAACACTCCATCGGTCCTGTTGACCAGGCCATCTTGTGTATTATAGTTCCATGCATAGATTTCAACAAGAATATCTTGTTTCAAGTATATTCGAGATGGAAGAGTAGTTGTATTGCTATAGAGTTGCATTGCATTATGGTTTTCCTCATACTCGTCTATTGCATTTAGCACTATCATTTCACTAGAAATAGACAATAGCATTTTACGGTTATGTGCCTCTACATTAGCTTTCCTATAGAACAAGTATGGAAGTGTTGGGTCTAAAGGTGGAGGATGAAAGAAAATTTGGTTAAGATAGTCTATGTCATCATTTGTGTGTAAGCCTTTTCGTATTCTGTTAAGGATTGCAATAAAAAATTTATCCTTTTGTCTCATAGTTGTGACCAATAAGTAGCATTTTACATTGTCTCTCCAAAAATTGTAAGGCATCAATTCAGTTACTGTGGGTCTATTCTCAAATACAATGGATTCAAGTACATGTTGCACCTGGTAAAGATCACCACAAAATTGTATCAAGGTTTCCAAAGTACATTATAGGCATTTGCATTATGTCTCGTATTCATCTGTTAATGTAACGTAGAAATGTTGAGCCTACTAGTGAGATCTCGTGTATGAGGAGCACACGCAATTGATTATAGTGCTTGGACATATTGTCTAATGCCTCATATGCTAAGGGCATAAAATCTGATGTATGAAATGGTATGTGAAATGTTGAATGTAATGTGACTCCACCTAAGTTGTAAGATGCTTTACCTGTATATGCAGTTAATAAGCCTTTTGGTTTGTCTAGATTGTTGTCGATTGATTTGCTATAAATGTGAATCAAATCTTGGTATATAGCTTTTGTTGTGAAAGTCTTTCCAATTCCAGCCCCTCCAGTCAAGAACAAATGCAAAGGTTTGTCAATGTTATTCATCTTTTTCATTATAACATCTTTAACAATTGTTTGTTGTTCTTTGTTTAACATTTTCTTAGTTTGTAGTATTCATTGTTGTCAATTATTTGTGGGTGTTTAGCAATTTCAAATGCATTGTGTGACATTGTATTTGGTTTTATGTGCTCTATGTTTGGAAGGTCTACTTGGATGTCATATTGTTTTGTCTAGCTAGTTTTCCTTGGTGTGAATGACTTATTGTTCTTATTATTGTCAAGGAACTCAACATCTTTAAGTTCCTTTTCTATGTCACCCCATGCAGCACTTGTGTTCCAGGTGAACTTTGCACAGTTTTTTATAATATTTTTTTCATGGTGCATGTATGCATGTTCCCATGTGTCAAAGTTGTGTTCCAATGTATTCTCGTTTATTGTAAATGGTACGTAGAGCATCAATTGCTCTCTACAATGATTTTGTAGGTCCAAGTGCTTGTTGAAGTTAATAAAGTGTATTACTCTTGGTTTAGTTCTAGGATTAACTATAGTTCCATTTTTATTGTAGCTTGAAACAAATTTTGCAAGACATATGTCTATCAATGTTTGAGGGCGTACTAAATAATAGTCCACTATAGATTTTGAGAGAATGTTTTCTAAATCATCTAGTTCATTGTTCAACTGTTTGACAGATTTTAGAATGAATGTACAGTCACTATAGGACTGTGTTTCAATGAAAATGCATTTTCTTGAGCTGAAGTTTAGTGGAGGTGATAAGAGAATGTGTGCAGCTTGCTATGCTGACATTTGTTACAAGTTCAACAATACATTTCCAAGTTTACCAATCATTTTTATTGCATCAATATTTGTTTGCTGGTGGTCCTTATGTATTCTTTTGAATGCATATTTCATTGATTTGTCTAATTTTTCTATGTAAGAGTTGCAGTACATTGTTGTAACATATGCATTGAGCACAAATTGGGCATCTATATTAACCTTCCAAAGGTGTGGCATTGTCCTTGCGAAACTATTATTCCATATTTCTAATGATTTTCTTGACAAAAAAAGCATTGGCCTGTTTAATGTAGAGCTCAAAGCTATTATATAATCAGTTTCAGACATGTTTATGTCATTTAAAAACATGTCTAAAGTGTATTTATTGTCATAGTTTTCTTTTTGCAATGTCGAGTACACGTTGACAGCATTTGAAGTTATTGTTTCAGCATTTTCTAGTATTGGTGAAAGTATTTGTGTCTTTCGAATTGGTGCTAAAGGGAAATTATATCTGCAAACTGTTTTCCTTGGTCTTCTGCATCTCTTTATGTAGTGATGCCTTTGTAAACTAGCCAAGTCAGCTTGTAGATGATCAGTGCTACAAGTAATGTACTTTTCAACGAAAGCTATGATGTTTGTGTCATTATTTTTTGTATAGATTGGTGCATTTTTTACCCATATTAGCATATGATCATGTTCATTTCATCGATTTTGAAACTCAGTTACTGAAAAGTAATCAATAACATTTCAAAACATGGATTCATCTGTACGCATCAACTTTTTGTACAAATATAGCATCCATAGCATAAACATGTGAGAAATAAATAAAAACATACACATCGGATAAACAATGCCATGAAACCTTGAGGGTGATGTATCCATATATGTATATATACGTGTATGTATCCAATGTCATGTACATGTGTCAAACCACTCTTACAAAAATGAGTGGTTGTTTAATATATGTCTATACAAAAAGATGTACAAGTATGTATGAACGTATATGTATCTTGCTACAAAAATGATATACACAAAAAATGATGATGATCCCTTGATTATTGCGATGCGTGGCTCCTGGAGCCCTCTGGCTCTGGTGGATGCTCTGGAAGTTGTGGAAGGGGTTGAACGGTGGTCATGGAGTGTGAACGATGAGAGTGTGATGCAAATAGAGCTACTTGCATCCTTTTGATCTCCCCCTATAAGGAGGATATTGTCAGCTCTACCTACCGCAACTGGTCCTGCAGTCGTTGAACCTCTCTTGAGCTCACAACTGTCAACTACCTATTGAGGTCATCGAGACAGCTCTGAAGGGCATCACGTGTCTGCTTAGTGGCATCAACCCTCCTCACTATCATGTCTCACTTGGCAAGCACCAACTGTTGCTCCACTGATAGTTGGTCATGCTTCCCTCACACGGTCGTTAGCTCTGCAGTAAGTTGTATGATCTTTGCACCTTGCTCCTCATATGCAGTCTGTAAGTGTACAACCGACTTGAAGCTGGTGGCATGTCGCCCCGTGGACACTGGCTGATACACCTCAAAGACTGATCCTTGAATCTGTATAGCAAGGGCGACCTCTGATATACACTGAGCTATGAGCCCAGTCCATCCCTATGCGTCCTCTACAACAACAAAAAAGGAAATGCATTAGTATCACATGGCATATATAAGATACATATATCATAAAATTGGAAGTACAAAACATAAAACAATAAATCACGTATACTTGGATCCCCTGACTGCCATGTCGGGTCAGGGTGAGGGTCAGTGCTAGGACTCGCCCCGCTTGTCTAAATGGCTTCTCCTGGTGCCGCAAGCGACGTAACCACAGTGGAAGATGGTGGTGCTGAAGAAACGGGCGTAGCTGATGGGGGATCTGACCTCCTTCGTCACCTCAGCCTCGATGGCCTCCTAGGGTGCCACCTCCTCCTCCTCCCCAGCCTACTTTCAGCCTCTCCTCCTATATTATGGTGGTAGGGCAGGTAAGTTTCCCTGTGGACTAGGGTCCCCTCTCGGAGCACCCTTGCCGAACATAGGGGAAAGACGATGCCTCTCCCACCACCGCATGAAGTATGCTCCCACACTGACATTATCCCCTACCGATATGGGTGGTAGATCATGGTTGGGCTCATCATCATTAGATGGGACAATATCTGTAATCGTGGGGTGAGGGCGGTCCCCAACCCTCACCGCACTCCTATGGGCCCTAGTATAGGTGGGCACATCCAGTAGTATAGTTTGTGGCCAGCCATGCTATCGCATGACCCGACTCTAGTAGTAGGGTATGGTAAAAAAATCCCTATGTCCAATCAAAAATCAATTTTGTTGTAGGTTCCTTAAATACTTCTTGTCATCCACCCACCTGAAAAAATTGATAAGGTCTCCATCGAACCCTATATGCCGCAAGGGTGTCAAATTGTAGCCACCAAAACTGTAGGTCTTTGAATCTCCACTGGCCCATCTTGTCATACCAGTGGGCCATGGGGACCTGATATGGTTGTCGCTATGGGAAGCTGACCGACCGAGTGCACATGATGTGGGAAAAATCCCACACCTACAAAAGTGTACATGTTATCTAGCTACGGTACTCATAGTGCATGTACTGACCTAGTTCCTGGTAGAGGTGTGCAAGCATTTTGTGTCCCTAGGAAAAGATGGTCTTGTGCTCCACCATCTCTCTAATAGTGTGGACGAGGCCCCTGTGTAGGTGTGAGCCTCACCCGTCAATCGTGATCCAAAAAGTGACGGTCATGACCATAACCCAACAAATCAATGGCATTGTGGTCCTCGCCTGGTCATACTAGTGCGTATAAATGTGGCTTGTGTCGTCACTATCGTCCATCCTCCCTGTGTAGTAGTGGATACCCTTTGATTGCTCCCATGCTGATCATGTGTCATCTAAGTCCACCAACTGTCCATGAATGGGTAGTTTGAGGATGCGATAGACATCCTCGAGAGTAATGGTCATCTCTCCAACTGGTAGTTGGAATGATGGCATAGTGGCATCCCACCTCTCCATGAGGTCCATCAACATCTACTCATGGTATGTCATCTCTAGCATGGTGAACACATGCCAGAGACCGACGCGCTCCAAGAGTGTGACCTCATCCTCGAACAGGCGGTCCCTCTTCTTGTGAACCAACCAGAATGCTCACTCTCCAGGATGCTCCCAAATATCTGGGTACTCCTGCCAAAAGTAAGAAAATTTTGAAAACTATCAACATTTTACATCAAAAATTAAAAAAAATTACTAAGACTTATGCGCGATGCATAGACGTTTGCACGTTATGCATACGTCCCCTGCTGCCATGGTCGCCTCAAAGATGACAATGCTTATCGCGAATGACAATGCGTTTTTGAGATGTAAGTGCATGAAAAAGACACCTGCGCACCTCGTTGATAGGAAAAATCTTAAAAAATGTACAAAAAATCATTAAAAAATGAGAGTTTGTGGCCTACCTAGCCCACCTCGTGGCCCTCAGCGATGTCCTGGCGTAGCTGCTCCAGCCTCGGCTCCTCATACTCTCTCTTGCTAGGAAATTTTCCAACTTTTCTCTCACAAAAGTCAACAATTTGCTCATGGTGAATAGTGAAAATGACCCTTCTAGGGGCCCATCTAGGTATATATAGGCCCCCCCATGGCCTATTTTGTCCCTAGGGTTTGTGGCCTCCTGGTTTCTCCTGAATTTGCCCCACTAAGCTGGGGGAAAACTCAAGATGGGGCATAAGGTTGTCTCTTGATCATATTTTTCTTCCGAATTGATGACTTTTTTCATGATCATTCCTCTCTTTGTGGTAGCTTTCTTCTAATTTTTCAAGGCTGGCCTAAAATTTGAGTTTTGCAGGTTAGGACCTTCAATAGTTTTTGGTGACCGCTTGGATGTTGTTTGTTGAGCTCAGATGCTGGGGGCACAATCAGTTTTGGTTAGCTCAGCTGCGGTAGCCACTATGGTCTCTTTCTATTGACACACAAATCTGTAAAATTTGAAAATTTGGGTGAAAATTTTCTTTTCTACTTTAGTGAGGCTAAATTTTTCAAAATTGAACCCACTAAAGTGGGGGAAAAATGTAATATCGTAGAATTGCTAGGGGCAATTCCATATTTTCACATTTATGCCTAGCATTTATGACACCCTAAGACATGAATGAAAAAATCCCATGGGTTAGAATTTCATGGTTTTGACTCCATGAGGACAAGTGCTGAGCAACAAAATCCTGGCAACTTGTTTTCCGAGAATATAGGTATTGGACAAATGCGCGACACGCTAGCATCCTATCTGTTTCCCTAGTTCAAAACGTGAAATTTGGAAGGTTAGCCCTTGTGACATGTGTCTTGGCGGTTACATTATGAAAGTAACGACTCTTTACCACCCTTGCAAGCATAAAAATCTCTTTCTGCCTCTCATTTGAAGGTTGGAAGACTAGAAGACATCACACTAAGCTCTCATTCTATTTTGCTACAACTTTGAGACTCCTTCTCCTTTGATAGTAGTGCATTCATAGGTGAAGCCATGCCGGACTAAGGTCCCCCTAGCAGCAGTAGCTCTCAACCAAGCACTCAGCGGTGCATCTGTGTGCTTCGGAGAGGGCCTTAGCCCATGGGTAATGCTCTCTCTTCCTCTCTCACTTTCCTTTTATATGCATTTGTCTACTTTATCATGGTGCGGGTTCTACTCCCGAGCGGGTATTGCTTTCACCACACACTTATTTACTACTTTAGCATTCCTTTCCAACTTGGCTATCCGTGGAGGTAGGAACACCAAAATGGGGTCTGATTGAGGCAGTCCCCTATATATCCACCCAAAAACTTTCTCCTCAATCTTTTGTGTGTAGGTCATGAAAAGGAGCTTGGAGTGTCCAGAAAAAAGGGTAAGCTTTCTCCAAGCATCGTAATATTTCCTTTGGAATTTGGTTTTCTGGTCAATTAAATAACCTCATTTAGATCACTCTTGAGTCTTTAAGTAGGATTTATTTCTGTCTGCCGAGCTCGTGAGTTCTCTATTGCTCAGGATGCCAGTGCATCTTCCAAATGACAGCGCACTACATTGGCGTCCTAGAATGACGCTGATGTCTTCTGGTCGAGAGCTCCCTCTTCTGGGACAAGAAACCTCCAATCCGGTTCTCTTAGGATCTCTGACTATTTCCTTAAAAGTATAATTGGGTTTTGGTTCTTTGTCATTTTACTATTCTAAGGTGTATAAGGGAAGTTCATTCCTTGGTGATCTCTTGAGAAAAGAGAGACCCATGTGCAGTGAATTCCTCTTATATCATAGATGGTATGCACAAAAAGAATGTTTTTCTTTATCATGTTCATGATATTTCTTGCGTGAGGAGAAGGAAGAGTAATCAAGCAGGATTTTAAAAGCCGCAAAAATACGCTCTTGCTTAGACAGAGGATGAGGAGCAAGAAGCAACCCTTTCTCTTATGGAGAAAGACTCAACTTCTCATGAGAAGAAGACACAAAGATAGAATACAATGGAGTATGAATCTTTCCAACAGAATGAGGTTGAGAATAATTCATCTCACTCAACCATGGCTTCCATTTAGATTGTCCATTTGAGAAACCAAGCCCCAAATTATGCTTACGGGGTGCGAATTCTATAGGGACCTGAATGCCTTGTTTGTTACACCCCCAACATTTATGCTCATAGCCATATTTATCATCATCATCCTTATTAACAAGACTTTCGACACTATCCTCTTTAGCGGAAGCATAATAATCTTCCTCAAAAGGAGGATCAACACTAAGAACATTATAATTTACACTATCCCGTGATACAAAAGAATGATCATTTTTGATGGCAGGTTCAGATGGTGTTATTTGAAGGTCTAAGTGGACCAGATAAACTTTATATTCCCAAATGAAGGAATATGTAAAGTCTAGAGAACCCCAATCATCACCAAGACATACATTCTTTTGAGAAGAGGCAGAAGGAGCAGACTTAATATTTCTTGCTTTAGAAGGATATTCTCCAGGGACATCTATCTCAAGAGTATCCTTTGTAGTAGACACTGTTGGAGTAAACATCGACACATTGGAAGACACTGAAGGGATAAGAGTAGGCACAACCGAATCCTAACCAATATCTACCATCTCACATAAGTGCATAGCATCAGGGTCAGCTTTGAATGTGACTACTTGATTATTGCAAATGAACTTAATAGATTTATGCAAGATAGACAAGATTGCACCCATAGCATGAATCCATGGTCTACCAAGAAGAAGGTTATACAATAGCTTTTCTAACATAACATATACAAGGGTAGGTACAATAATGGGTCCCAACCTCAAAGGCAAGACTATCGTGCCTAGGGCTTGTCGACTGACATTATTGAATCCACAAATGACAATAGAAGAAGCACTAAGGGAAGATGAATCAATATTAATCTTAGGCAATAGATCAATGTTGCATATGTTGAGTGTTGATCTAGCATCAATGAGAGTACGCCTAATGCCGATATTATTAATGTTGACTATAATCATTAGAGGGTCTGCTTGCTTCTATCCTTTCGAAGGCGAGAGTTCTTGCAGATAGAACGTAATATTCAATGAATCTGCATGAATATGAGCTATCAATGCATCAACATCCACCGACCTAGTGGAATAAGGCAAGAGGATCTTTTGCAAGGCTTCCTAAAGCATGCCTTGATAAACTAGAGCAGACTGAAGCAAGTCCCACAGTGAGATCTTATTTGGAGTAACACGAAGCTACTCGACAAGATTATAATCACTGGGTACTTTAGTTGTAGGTTTAGGAGCTTGAAGAAGGCTTGGTTGTTTATCCATACTATTCTTATAAGTATGGGATATCGCTCTATAAGAGCGAGCCATAGAAAGATTAGGAGAGTCACTATCAAATGGAACACCATCAATAGAAAAAACCCTTTTAGGAGAAGGACTAGCTAGAAATGATTGGTCTCTTAGGCCTTTGAGGGGCAATAGAGACATAGATTATATTTACAGAATCATCACAACAAGTAGAATAATTATTTGAAGACATATTCTCAACATCGATCTAGATAGGATCAAATGTGGAAGGAGATTCATCATTTGCTAATGCACCATCTCTAGAAGAGAGTGCATTAGAAAAAAGACGAGATTCATCATTCACCATTGCAACGTCTCTAGAAAAGAGTGCATCGGAATGGGGAGGAGATTCATCATTCACAAAAGCATAATATCTAGAAGAGAGTGCATTAGAATGAAGAGAAGGTAAAGTAACATTAAGAAAAGTATCAATGATTTCATCTTCTTGCAACAAGATATCCTTTGAAGCAAGAGGACTTTTGTGAGAAGGATCAAAGATATCAAGTGACATGGGAAAAGCCAAGTCACCATCACATGCATGAAATGGAATATCATTAACATTTTGAAAAAAAATAGATACTGAACTAATGAAAGAAGATATTAAAATAATTATGATTTTTTTGGTATTTTCTATGTTCCAGTAATTTGCATTTTCAGAGGTCTCCGAAGCTGGATTTGGGATTGAAACTTGCATCAATCCCTAAAATTTAACTTCCAAAGGCACAATATTTTAGGGACTAAACTAGTTCTCTAGGAGACCTTTCCAATGGTGCAAACGGTTCTAAATTTTGAGAACCAAGTCAAAAGTTATGACCCCGCCAAGTAAGGGTAAATAGATTCCTAGTTTTTGAAAGATTTCCCCTTCACATCAGATTCACCAAAATGTAGAGAAGGGGGATTTACTACTCATGAGTTCTCTTCATTTAGAGAGCCTCACGGGGCGAACTTCCCTAAAATACCTCAAGGAATAGTGATGAGAGTTCTAGAATATGAAAGAGCGGGTCACAAAGATTCTTTGGACAAACTTGACAGACTCTTAGCCAAAGGATGGCAACGCGGAATACTGGTAGCGCGACACGTTGGTGTTATAGAGGCATGTTGACATCTCGTACGAACCAAAAAGTGAGTTTATCATAGAAAATAGCTAAATGACTACTACTTCGATTGCTAAGGACTTTCAGAATACAAGAAAGTAACAAAAAGTGATAGAATTGAAACAAAGTGAAGTAGAAATGATAACGATAGAGACTAAGAGATAGAAAGGATATGCTTATGACCATGTAAGTGATGAAGCCTCCAACACGTGAATTTCTTTAGTACTTGCAAGTGTAATATTCAAAAAAAAAATTGGGGTTGTATAGGGGTTTGCTCAGTCAAACCCCCATTTTGGTGTTCCCACCTCCATGGACAACCAGATAGAAGAGAGAAATGAAAAAAATGGACAAAGGATGTGGTGAAAAGCAAAACCCGCTTTAGAAGTAGAACCTGCACCACCAAGTAGGAGTGATAAAAGCAATCCCTCCTCAAGGAGAAGAACTTGTATCACAAAGGAGGTGATAAAAGTAATCCTCACTCAAGGAGGAGAACTCGTATCACAATATGTAGATGCAACATATAGCGGATATGGAATCGGGATACTCTAAGCACAAGGAAAGGGAGATAGAATTGCAAGGTTTAAGGAAGCCAAATGTAGAGCAACAAGTTGCAAGAGCCAAGAGTGTTGTAAAAGCCTAAAAGTGTTGTTGTAGCAAGCTATATGGAGTTGTGAAAGCAAAATTTGGAGAGTATAAGACTAAGGAAAAAGCAAGAGAGAAGCTAGAAGTAGAAGAGAGTTGCAAATGAAGTGAAAAGATAACATTTAAGGAAGGAAAATAAGCTTCCTGAGCTATTACAAGGCATCTTGAGCCGTTACCACTGACCAAAGAAGGTGACAAGTGGAAAACATGCATGAAGATAGCTATTTGAGCATTGAAATGTTGTAGGACACTAGCGCAATGCGCAAATGTCCATGCGGCGTGCTAGTGTCTAGACACATCATGCTTCAAGACAACATGAATAGGAAAAGCACAAGGTTCGATGGATAGCACACACACAAAGGTAGCTGCTGAAAAGTGGTGTTGAGCATCCTAAGAAGGGAAAAAGGCTGATGCAGGGGCTAAAATGAGCCTACTCAAGATGCTAAGGGAGTGGACACTAAAGCAGATGCAAGAATGTATGTGAAATTGCAAGGGGTGCAATTTTATGACTATACAAAAGCAAAAGAATTGCATATGAAAAACTAGGTGGAATACACCCACTAGGTTTCATTGTTTGTTGAGTGGATCTCCTAAGGGTGGTGTATGTGATTGTTCCTCTTCTTATCATATTGTAAATAAATTTAACTCATTGAAAAAATGGTGGTGTATGAGATTTTTCCTCTTCTTTTCATACTCTAACTCACTTTAGTTTATTGAACAATCTCCTCATTATGTACATACTAAACTCACATCTATCCCCAAGTGTAAACTCCTTGGTCTTTTTGCTAAAATATATCAAGAAACTCATCATATTCAAACACTTTATCTCCAAAAACTAAGAGATACTAGTCTCACCTTAATTTGTATAGTAGAAATAGGTACTCTCTAACTATATCATGCACAAATAAATTCTAATTATAGTTCCCCAATATCTAAGAGCATCTCTCTCTAAGGTAAAATGTGAACATTATACTCAACATGAATATTATTGTCAAATCATAGTCAATATTCCCATTATATACTTTATGAACTCCTACATAGCATTATGATTTACTATTCTTGATATAACATCATATTTCTACAAATTTAATATTTGCTAAAAAGAAAGTATACCATGCCAAGATCCATGCATTTGATTGAGAATTCACCATGACACAAAATTTCATATGCTTGATACTACAAGACCTTCTATCAAGAAATGACAAATGCACATCACTTTCAAAACTCCCACTAAGAGTGTTCTAGAGCTATCAATGACATAAAGATAAACAACTCAAAGGTAAATTCACAAACACAACCATGTCATGTCAAAGCTCCACTTATGCATGGCATATTTCATGGCATCATTGTCACCATCTTCAATCTATACAATAATATATGTCATAAATAACTATATTCTTGCACAAGCTCCCATTGAATAATGATTAATAGCCTATCATGACATCATATCTATGTCCTCAAAACCAAAAGACTCCCCTTATTCTTGCAATGCCTTCAAAAACACCTTCCCAACCATCCATCTCACTACCTCTAAGCCACTTAACTTACCAATGCTCAATTCTGACCAATGGACAAAAAAAAAAATCTACAACTACATGAAATCTAAACAACCTACAACAAATAATTGAGATTCAAAAAATGGACTAGGAACTCATTGCCACCATTATCATGATAGATATCCCTATTAAACATGTAGGTACATAAACCATGGCACTGATAACCTTGTATCATACATGTCTGGCCTATAAAAAAGGTGATAGAAGTATGGCCATAAACTAAAAAATAAAGCCAAAGTAAACAAAAAAACCTTGTAGATCTTAAAAAAATGTGTAACATGAATCCAAAAAATATGTAGACCCAAAAAATATGCAAATTAAAACCTCCATTGGAAACAATAGAACTAAAGCATCATATAGATTCTTCCCATGGAATGGAAATAAAATCCAAAAATTCTTAGATCAAAAATCTATAACACCAAGACAACCACAAGTCAAGGACTAGAGACTAATGAACAAGCCTTTAACTATGTATAAAGCATCCATGCATATATGAAATTATCACCATTCAAATAACCCTAAAAAAATATGATTTAAAAATAATCTTCTACAAATTTGTAAAAAATGGAAAACATACAAAACCAAATGTGCTAGAGGCATGCATGAAAATTTTCCAATATCTCCATTCAGAAAACCATTTCAAATTACAACTTGAGAAATAATCTTCCACAAATTTATTAAAAAAAAAGATTTTAAACAAAAAAACTTGCAAATACAATTGTGTCAAAAGTGTACATGTAAATTTGTTGGTATTAGCACAGTGTGATGGTTAAGTTGTGTTGTTTTTTTGTTTCCATCAAGGTTCAAACCCCACTAAGGTGTTATTATTGAGTGTTTAATTTGGGGATGAGGTCCCTCGTTTGTGACCTCACTACTTAATATCTCTAGGTCAAAAGAGTTTACCCCTTTAAAAAAAGAGTGTACATGTAAATTTGAATCCATTAACACATCTAAAACACCTAAAAATCTCAAGGTTGTGAGATTCACATTTTAAATGATAAAATATCATAAATTTACAATATGTAAATTCAAAACAACATGAGCCTACAACTTGTATGTAAGTGCATCTAAAAGGACCAAAGTGTGTTTATGAGATCTACGCCACCACTTGACCAACTTCATAACCTTATTTAAGTAATATATCTATTGTATTTACGTAAAATTCATTGTATGACCAACACTTCCAATAAGCTCATCCATCAAGTACATGTAGGGAAAAGAACCAATGGGTTGTCTAGGATTTTTGGGTCAAAATCATTGCATTATCAAGTTCTCAACCTCTAGATGACCATTTTTATAGGGGGCTATATAGGATCTCTTGTTGGCCAAATGATTAATTCCACAACCTTCATATGACCAATGACTTATCTTACATGCCCAAACAAGAGCTCCAAGTCACCACATGACCAACTCCAACAATGCAAGAATGAATTCTAAGGAAACTAGTAACATGATGTATAATTCACTTGTCATAATCAAGAAAATTCTACATATTGAGCATAAAATGCTCAAAATTTACTCCATTAAAGCTCTCCACCTCCATTCTAGAAGTGATCTCTAGAAGTATCCCTAAACAAAATCAACTCTAATCAATTCCAACTTAATAGGGATTGATACTTATGAAGCTAACAATCAATCCAAGCTCTAATACCAAGTAGATGGAAATAAAAATAATTTCCTATGTTAATCCTTTTTTTTTAATAAAAAAGGGGGTAAAAACTTTATTGAAATCAAGAAGTTCACAGTACAAAGAGATCAGGGGTCCAATAGGAGCCCAAGAAAAAAACATGAACACTCAGCCCAAACAAAACCAAAACCCTCACAACCATAATCACCTCAATTGGTCAAGTCATCAGAAAGGACCCTCTCTAATTCAAGATGACAATCAGGGGGTAACTACCCCCAACCCTCAATCTTCCAGTCATCCACCTACTCCGAATCCCACTTGGCCAAACAATCATCCACCCTATTCCATTCACGCGAGATGTGGGTAAAAGATACCACCTTCAATGTAGAGCACATCTGTAGAATATGATGAACAACCAAAGCAAGCTGCCAATTAACATCAGTCAAATTTTGCTCGTTCAAAAAATTAACAATAATATGTGAGCTAGATTCATAGATAATATTGTGCCAACCCAAAGCACAAGCACGCTCAATAGCCCAGAGAATCACCAATCCCTCCATAAAGTTGTTAGAATGTTTCCCTTTATGAAAGGAGAAAAAGAAAATAGCCAAACCAGAATAGTCTCTTCCAATTCCACCAATCCCAGTAGGCCCAAGATTAGCCCTAGAGGAACCATCCGTATTAATCTTCAAAGTATCCACCAGCGGAGAAAACCATCTACCAACCCTCTAAACCTTCTTCTTAGCCCGCCTACCTCAATTCTGACACAAGCAGAGCCTGGAGTCAAACCCTGTAGGCCCATTCTATTCACAATCTCATCATCACTCCTTTCTAAAGGATACACCACTTCGCATTTAGCTTCCATTATTTCCTGGATCATACCAAAAATTCTATGCAAAACTTGTTGAGCCATTAGCCTATCGCCATGAAAAATCCTACGATTCCTTTCCAACCAATTTTTCCAGAGAATGAAAGTAGGACCGATGCACCAAATAATTTGAAGGAAAGGAGCCTAGGAGGGAGGTCTACCCATATTACTCCAGAACTCAACAAGGGAAGAGGCATGAATGCAAGGATGTTTCCAAACATCTCACAAAAAATGCCAAATCAACATAGAGAAAGAACAATAAAAAAACAAGTTGGTAGAATCCTCCTCACTACAACTACACAAAACACAAACAAAAGAGCCTTAGAATCCTTGCTTCTAAAGATTGTCCCAAGTCAAACATCTATTCCAAGCCAAAGTCCAAACAAAGCAATTACACTTTGGCCATGAGAAATTATTCCATACATTTTTCCACCAAGGAACCTCCACCCCACCAAACTTATGAGACAACAAAACCTTATACCCACTAGCCACAATGAAAGCACCCTTAGGATCCAAAATCCAAGATAGAATATCCCTATCCCCTAGAGAGCTACATTGTCTACCAACTAAAATATTTTGAAGATCAGCATGGTTCTCCTCTGAGCCAATAGCGGGCCAGTCACAAGGATTCTTCCATTTAGCCACCTCCATTTGCCCACAGGGATAGGAAAACTTAAGATCAATCACCCTTGACCAACCAGCCTCCAAGAAGCGTTGGCAAAGATTCAACAAAGTAGGATACTACAAAAAATGGGAGGAAAACCATCCCAAGAATTAGACCAAAAGAGAGCCTCAACCCCCCTATTATATATCTAAAACAATCCCTCCTTGATCAGCTACCTTTCTTAAGAGTACCCCAAATCACAAAACCTTTCCCAACTAGAGGGTAGCGGGGAATCTCCTCCTTCGAAACCCCCAGAAGGTACTTGTGAGTTAAAATCCTGGCCCAAATATGATCTTGTTCTAAACACCACCTCTAATAAAGCTTTGAAACCATTTCCACTCCAACCAAAGATGATTGCCTCAATCCCAGACCCCATAATTGCTTTGGACTACATACAGTATCCTACTTCACAAGGCTCCACTTAGAAGAAGACAAACTACCAGCCCATAAGAATTGTCTAGCCAAAGAATCTAGATCCTTAACAAACCCCACCGGAGCCAAGTGGAGCATACACCTATAGATGGGAAGAGCTTGCACCACATATTTAAGTAGTTGAACATGCCCAACAAAAGACAACTGTCTATGAGTCCAATGATTAACCTTCACACATAACTTGTCTAAAATATTCTGCCAAGAACCCCTAGAAAGAAATCCAGAAGAAATAGGAATGCCAAGATATGTTAAAGGGAGAGAACCAATCTGAAACCTCAAAATATGAGCAATTCTTTGTTTAATAGGCTGCAGAGTATTGAAGAAGAAAATGGAAGATTTGTCTTCATTAATTATTTGACTAGAAGAAACAAGATAAGTATCCCAGGCCTTGTGCAAATTAGTGGCTTCTCTAACCTTAGCCACACCCATCAAAGCAATATCATCCACAAATTGTAGGTGAGATTGAGGAGGAAAACCATTTCCCCACCCCCAACCTTGAAGAATACCCAACTCCACATTACACTTCAACAATCTTCCCAATCCTTCAGCTAGGATAATAAATAAACAAGGAGAAAGAGGATCCCCTTAACGAAGGCCCCTAGAAGCACCAAAAAGAGAAGAAGGCTCACCATTTATCAACATCGAAAGGGAAGTGAAGGTGACACAAATCATAACCCACTAGACCCATTCCTCAACAAAACCAAAGGCAATAAGAACTTTATGCAAGAAGGACCACTTAACTCTATCATGGGCCTTTTCCATATCCAACTTGATGAACATAGCCTTTTCTTTGGAAGATGCCATAGAATGAATAGTCTCAATAGAAATGACCATGCACCATCTAGAATTTGTTGATCCACCATGAAGCCACTTTGCTCCTCAGAGATAATCCATCTAAGCCATCACTTCAACCTTTTAGCTATCAACTTGGAATTGATTTTATAAACCACATTGTAGAGGGAAATAGGCTAAATTGACACAACCTATCCGCTCCCTCACATTTGGGAATGAGAGCAAGGATGGTAGAATTCAAATCCCTCAACATCTGCTTATTCCTCTAAGACTCATGAACCAACTCGAATAGGTCCAACCTAATGAAATTCCAAAATTCCTGAAAGAATTCAACTAGAAAGCCATTAGGGCTCAGGGCCTTCCCTTTCTTCATCTGAAAAACAATAGTTTCTAATTCATCTAGTGAAATGTAGCCCAAATTTTTTTCATTCATCTCCCTAGTTACCAAGGATGGAATACAAGACACAACATGGTTTTCTTCTACCAAACATCTTGCGAATCCTCACTAAATAAGGAAGCAAAGAACTCCATAGCTTCTCTAGACATACCATACAAAGAAGATACCTGTTCACCCCTATCATTCACCAAAATAGGAATGGAGTTACCATGTCTCTTGGCTTTCACCAAATTGAAGAAGAAATCAATGTTTTTTTCCCCCTCTTGTAGCCACTCAACACAAGCCTTTTGCTTCCAATAGATTTCCTCACACAACTCACACTCTTCTAGAGATTTCAAATCCCTCGCCTCTTCCTTGAGTAATTTTTTTGAAAGATCCAACTCCCTTATCTCTTGGGTAATGGCATCCAAGTCTGCTTGAGCATTAATCTTAACATGAAAAATATTTCCAAAACATTGCCTGTTCCACCATTTGAGTTGATACTCCACATATTACAACCTTTTAGCAAAAGAGTACATCGTAGTGTCATAAGTGGGTCTCCCCATCTACCACCATTCAACCACATACTCTTGCAAAGAAGGATCGATTAACCACATAAGCTGGAACTTGAAAGAGGGGGACCGAGCAACACGAGCCAAGGTAGCAGATAATTTAATAGGCCAGTGATCTGAGCCCCTCCAGTCCAGAATCTCAAAACTAATAGACCACAATTGTCCAATCTAGAAATAGGACACCAAGAAATGGTCAAGTCTCTCCACAATAAAATTCCCCAACCTCCTATTGTTCCAAGTAAATTGACCATTCCAAGGCTTGATATCAACAAGATTTAGGGAAAAAATATTATCACAAAGTAGGAAAGTTGATGGCTCCAACCTCGCAATACCACCCTTCTTCTCATCTAACTCAATAATGGCATTGAAATCACCAACAATAATCCAAGGAAAAAGAGGAGCAAGGCTTTGAATAAAATTGATATGATACCAAAAGTATTGCTTACTAGGAAAATTAGTAGGTGCATAGATGTTTGACAAAAGAATACTTTCATCTCCAAACTTGAAGCGACTGTAGAGATAGATGATTTAGAGGACATCCACCAAAGAGGATGAATCTTCAAAAGATTCCATAAGCAAACCACACACACAACATTACCATGAGCTCCAATACACTGACATTCACCCCATTTCCATAGCTTCGACATCAAACCAACCATACTCTCAACATACAACTTAGTCTCCTGTATAAAAAGAGCATCAGGAGAATGAATTCTCACCAAATCACGAACAACCTTTTGTCGAGGGCCACTATTCAAGCCCCTTACATTCAATGAGAGGATGATCATTTTGTTGGAAATAGGATGCCATTTAATTGCAAATCCTAAACATTAATTATTTCATGTATCTCCTAGATTCTTGGAATGTGTTCAACAACACTAAGATTAAGATGAGATTAATATTTGATGAAATAATCATGATTATTGACATTTTTAATTAATTCTAAATGTTAGGAGCATGTGAGGGCGTCCATAGTGAGTTCCTAAAATATAGGGGCACATGGGGCACCCACATAGTAAGGTGAAACTCACCTTGGGTTTAGTTAACTATATGGAGTAACAGTTAACACTTCTTAATGCATGTAAATATCCTAGGAGTTAGGGCTTGAGGTTTACATGCATGAAGTTTAGTTTAGTTCAGTTCAAATTAGTTCAGTTCAGTTCAGTTCAGTTCAGTTTAGTTCAGTTCAGTTCAATTTAGTTCAGTTTAGTTTAGAATCAGTTTAGTTTAGTTCAGTTGTCTTCAGTTAGTTTCAGTTGTATGTTAGTTAACTTCAGTTAACTTGGAATGCATGGCTAATACATTGAGTTTTATGACAAATAACAAGGATTACCTCCAGTTAACAGGGGATGATCATTCTTGCATGAATGGTGTTGAGTAAATGTTTCAATTAACTAGAAATCTCTTGGAGCCAACTTGGGCACCCAAGATGCTTTCTTGGATTTACCTCTCTTGCATGATAAGATATTTCTGAAGTCTCAGTTAAGTAGGATTACTTATGGGCGCCAACTTTGAGGAAGAGCTTTGGAATTATCACCAAAGTGAAGGATGAGTTGTAGCTTCAGTTTGGGATGCCCAAATGCATGAAGCACATGTTGTAAGCTTTAGTCTTCATAGAATAACTCAACTTGAAGCAATACGGCATACCTTTTCTAAGGCTTGAGCTTGTGCATTGTAATTATCACCTTTTGGAGATTACAAGGTTGCATATTGTCTCTATATCTCATTCAAGTTGAAGAGAGTTTTGATAATTGTTATTGCAGGTGTGAAGAAGATTGGAAAAGACAGAAGAAGCATTCTCAAGCAAGAATTGAAGCTATTGTAATTCAGAGATTGAATAATAGAATAATTCTTCGTGGAGTTTTTTCCCAAAAGGGTTTCTCCATGGTACATCTTGTGTAATATTTCTAATATCCTGTCTAGTTCTTCTATCAAATTTTGTCTACATTCTACAACAGTAAAATGGATTAATCAAGATAATCACCCACAAAGAAAAAGTAACAAAAGAAAATCTTATTTAGATCAACAATATTAAAGTTTTATAGAGTATTAAGCTAAGAAAACACCTCATTTTTCAACACATTTCAAAGGGTTAGGAAAATGAGAGTCCAAGATCTTAACAGATCTTGACTCCACCAAAGTCTCCCCCATCATCTTGATTTTCTCTAAATCCTTCTTTCTCCCCACCTTAGAGGACTTCTCAACAACCCCTTTTCTTTGAAATTTTTGAAGGATTCATATAGAAGGAGAAGTTTTATTTCCTTTTACCGAATTAGATCTTGCTTTTCACCAGTGGATGAGAAATCTCCCCCTCACCCATCTTCACATCAACAAGGGTCTCAGGCTTCCCTGAAACCACCATACTAAGATTAGTATCCATTTCTAGAGCACCAACCTCCTAAGAATTATGAATGTTATTTGGAATAAATCCCTCCTGAACCACTTCCAAAATACCTTGATCCAAAGCCATCAAACCCAGGTTCACCTCCTACTGACTGAGATCATCTAAAACCTCAAAGTGATTAAAGGTGTCACCTTCCATTTTGATCCTTAAAATTACTTTTCTGACCATGATTTATGTTACATGTCTTAATAGGAATAAACCCCTCAACACCTGTAACATCACCTGGAATGGGAGCCTTGCCTTTATCAACCTTAGGAGGGTTGCGAGGAGGCTGAGTAGCCTGAGGCTCAAGGGATTTGACTTGAGGGCATCTACGCTATAGGTGTTTGCATTCATGATAGAGACGACATCAAACAGGAAAAGTCTCATAATCAAGTTGTTGCACCCAAGAATATTACCCCACATGAATTTCAAGAGAATCCGGAAGAGGGTGACTCAAATCAATCTCAACATAGATGTGAGAAAAAGTCATAACTTTTCTATCCCGTGTTTGTTGAGAAGGGCCCACTTGTTTCCCCAGGGTCGAAGAAATCATGTAAAAAATGTCATTACACCAGCACTCCACTGGAAATCAGGAAGACGCACCCAAATCAGTACTCGATTTGGAAACTCCTCTAAGGGATTAAAGCCAACATGCCAGGGTTTAATAAATAAACCAACTTGATTATGGAAGTAAGGCCCACCCTCAAAGACTCTATTGTGATCAACCATGCAATTGAAAACCACCATGAAATAGTTGTTTTCCAACAATATTACTTCCATTTCACCCTTGGGAGACCAATTCATATGATCCCATTTCTCCAAAAATTGGAGCGAAACTTGCATTTCCATAAATTTACAAATCAAGGCATGTTTCAAAAAATACTCTATGTCCTTTGTAATTGATTCAAGCTGAATCACCAACATCAACCTTTCTTTACTTTGTTCAAGGAAACCATCAATCTTTGGGATCCGAGGTCCACTCGCCAAAGCAAACTCACCACTCCCCAAAATCATTAAAGAACAAATTATTCTAAAAAACCCTCATTGGAAAGGACAAAGAATTCACTCCAACAATCGTATGAAAATCTAGACTCTTTGGCCCCCAAAGCTTTTCTTGGATCCATTGCCAAGATAACTTAAAATCCACCTTCACCAAGCACATAAACCGAAAGAATGAAGGAAAATTTGTGCCCAAACACAGGGATGTTGATTCCCACCTGAGCAACCAATAAAGAAGTTGCAACCAACACTAAATGTAGAAAAAGAAGAAAACCTCCCCCCAAAACATACCAAACACCCCCCACCATCATAACAACACACAAAAAGGTTGAACTCCACTAGCAAGCGTGCATGCACCAAGAGAGAATGACATGCATCCACGACCCAGTTACAGGCTGCAGGCATACACACCCCCATAGAGAACCATTGTCGCTAGCCAATTTCCATTTGTCCTTCCTATGTTAATCCTATAAGACTATATTTCACAAGTTATTTTATCTATACAACCTACAACACCATTTTGACATAACAAGAATAAAAGAAAGAAAAAACACTCAAGACATAAATTGATACACCTTGTCACAACCCTTCCAAAAAACCTTTCTTTGAAAAAAATGAAACAAATGTATTTATAGAAACAAAAGAGTTACAATATAAAATAATATCTAATACTTAACGTTGATATTAATACTCTCAACCAAGGGGGAAATTATGCTTGAGAAATGAACTTCTTACAATAATGAGCAACCATTATTTCTCTCCCCATAAGATAAGATCCAAGAATATATGAGAGCCACATGTTCCATTCTCCTCATGATCTCCTAGATAATCTAATCAATCCTTCAAGTTATTACACCAATATTCACTCATAGCGAGCATGTAAAATATATGAATAATTACATCCCAAGCCTTCTATTATAAGCAAGAGAGAAACAAGCAAGCTACAAGCTTCCTAACTATATTTTCTATCATTATTCAATACCCCAAACAACAATAAATAATACACCCATTTACATTTATAACATGGTCACTCAAGTATTGCACCAAGATGAGTGACAACACATTCTTTAAGGAACCATATTGCTCTCTCCAAACCTAGTTCCAAAGTTTAGATTATAACTGTTAGAAATGAAGGAAAACAACTATAAAATAGAAATTTAATTTCATTTGTAAATTAGATTTTATCCAATGCATAACTAAATGGAGAATGCAAGAAAATAAATTAGCAATTCAAAGAAATATGAAAGGGTGATCCCACAAAATTGGTTTACAATTTTCTTCATGACGAAAAATTGTCAAAACGAGCTCCCATGGATTTTTTTTTGGGTTTTTAGGGGTTCTCTCGAAGGGGTCGTTCAAACGAACCCATAAAAGGGGTTCGCTCGAACCCCCCTTCGAGTGAACCCCTTTGGTGATGTTATTCCTTTTGGCACCTTTTCTAAATGAAAACAAAGGGAAATTTAAAAAGGGGGCTTTGAACGAACCCCCTTTGCTCGAAGGGATCAAGGGGGGTTCCCTCAAACCCCCTTTGCCCTTCTCCCCCTCTTCTACCAAATTTCTAGAAAATTTTGCCTTTCAAAGCTTGGGTTAAGGATGAAAATGGAGGAAACTTCATAGACCTATCTGGAACAATCCATCCATTGAATATAATTTTAATATATTTTGGTTTTATTATGTATTTTTTTTAGTTTAACTAAACATAGGTTTTTCATCGAAAATCAAGCTCTATGTTCTACACGTGGAAAAATAGTAGATTATCAAAAGAAAATTTTGAAAATATGTTCGTGCTAGGTATTGATGTCCTTGATTTAGTAAAAAAAATGAATTTCAATACATACAAAAAAAATTATGTTGTTTACAGTCCGCCTATGTCTAAATTGTAATTGGTTTGAATTCAAAACTTATTTAAGAAAAAAATATTTAATAAAACATTATGAAACCGAATGAACATGCTAGATATCGTAGTTACATAGCTAAATTCAAAAAAATTAGAGTTTTATCCTTCATAGAAAAAAATTATGTTGTTTACAGTGAGCATCGCTCTTTAAAAATGGTGTTTACTGTTAAAAACTAATTTTCGAAGGAGATGGAAAAAGAAATACAATTTGATTCATTTTAAAAAAATACATATTTACAATCTATAGACAAAATGTCACAAATCACTAGTTTGCGTCATCTTCAAATTCCTCATGGTTTAGCAGCTATAGGTGCTCGAAAATGAATCTATTTAGTTAAATTTTTTTAGTTCAATGTCCAGTTTGGCCAAAAATTGTAAACTAGTATTGTGGGATCACCCAAAATAGAAGAATTAAACACATAACATAGAGTTTACTTGGAGAAACCCTTTTAAGAAAAAATACACCAAGAAGAGAGGCACAAATCTGTATTATCTTCAAAATTTGATATTACATACAATCCTTCATTTCTCCTCCTCTATCTTCAATCCTTCAGAACTTGCAAATAATTTTTTTTTTCACTCTTGGTCATTACACATCCATACTACCACCTTAAGGTCTAATTGTATATAATTTTCACCCCCTAAATGGAGCATCCAAGTTGGTTATTGAATCTTAATGCCTCCCTTAGACAAATCCAAGCATTTAACGCATAGGATAATGTAGGTTGCAACAATTTTACTCATTCGCCTAGTTTAGACGTGTGGTTGTTTCTAGTTTCTAACCAGCTTGTAGTTATTATTTTAACAAGTTGCTTTATCTTTAATAATAGCCACCTAAAATAATAAAATGACCTCATAACAACCCCCTTAGGAATTTGAATGATAAAAATACCCTTATCTCAAGATTCTTTCCCAATAAATAGTAAATCACTGTTGGTAAAATTTAGTTACTAACCCCTGGTATAAAAAAATAGTTGTTGTACTAGTAAAACTTAATTAACTATAGTGTAGGAAATTGCATACCCTACAATTTCACAATATGTAATGTCCTCCTTTTTGGCTCATGCTATAGAAATATTTTAAATATACAATTTTGACTCCAAAATATCTCTTATCTAGTAAAATTATGATGATCTCGAGTTTTTGAGTTCATTTTTCCCATACAAGAGCACTATGTGCAGACATTTTCTTGACATGCTAATGCCCTAAAAAAATTCATGATTCAAATGCTCATTGGAACGTTACATTCCTAAGAATTTTTGGAATGTAACGCTCTTGTGTGGAATTTGTGCTTGGTAGAAAAGTCATGACCTTATGTTTTGTAAAAATGAATATTTTTCACAAATTTTGGCTCTATTGAACATTTCTGTTTGAATTTGGCTTTGCTTTGTAAATTTATTGAATATTTCCAAGTTTTTGAATTAACAACACTCTCTTGGTAACCTTGCATGCCATTTCTTTGTGATGAGATTGAGTAAGACAACAATATCGTAGCTTTACAATCCACTTTAGAGGTTGTCTACAACTTCTTGGTGAGAGATATCTTATTTTGTCATCTCCTTTTCATTATTAAAGAGGTTTTCTATACTAGTAGCTAGATATCTTTGAATCAACATTGTATCTTTTTTTAATCAATATTTATTACTATCTCTTTTATCAAATCAATCTTGGCTATCTATTGAGGAAAACTCCCAAACAACCTCAAACACTTTCTCTCTTCTTTTACCACATCCTAGGAATTTGATTCAATCTAAACAAGGATTTATTTAATTTATAAATCAAATTACTTTTAATTTTAACCACATAGTGCTCTAGTTGTATCATATACATATCCTTCTCCAAATCATTATGAAGGAATGCTATTTTCACATCCATTTTCTTGACATGTAAGTCATAAACTACAAAAATATACAATAAAAATGTAATGGATGCAATTTTTACAACAAGAGAAAAAATATCAATATAATCAACCCTCTCAACTTGGGATTGACCTTTTGCAACCAAGTGTACTTTATATTCCTCAATACTAACATATAAATTGATTTTATTTTTGAACACCCATTTGCATCCAACATGTTTACATTCTTTAGGAAATTTTTCTAGATCCCATATTTCATTCTTTTCAAGTGTTGCCATTTCTTCATCCATAGTTATTTTTAGGACTCTACATCATTCATAAATAATTCCTCTTGTATAGATCTTAGTTAATCAATGTTAGTATTCAAAGAAAAAAATATTTTTCAATCATTTGGATAATACTTTTCTAGTGGTTTTCTACACCTCATAGACCTTCAAACAAGTAAAGTTGGAGGTTCTTCCTCATCTTCTAAATATTCAAAGTTAGCTGAGCTCTCCTGAACTTATTATCTATCAAGGGGTCATGATTCAACTTTCTTAGTTGTAGAAGGAAGCTAAATCACATATTTCTTTTATTTTTTATTTTTGCCACAAGAAAACAAAATAAGGCTTGGTTTCTCTAAAAATCACACTTCTACTATACACTACCTTATGTGCAATAAGATCTCAAAGCTTGTATCCTTTCACACTATGACTATAATTGATGAAAATACATTTAAAGTTATTTTCCTCTAAAAAATCCTCCCTTGGCACATGTGTATATGTTGTACAATCAAAAACTTTGATTTGTCTTAATAAAGGCTTGTGATTTGACCACACCTCCATGGGTGTTTTATCCACAAAAGTTGATGTACGAGACTTGCTAATTAGGTAGTGAGTAGTGGCTACAACCTCAACCCAAAAAAAATGTTCCAAGACAACTCCACTAACTGTACTCCTACAATTTTACATCAGTGTCCTATTCATCTTTCAAAAACTCCATTCTATTATGAAGAACACATAGTTTTCTTCTACCTTTGAATACCACAATCCTTATATAATTTGTCAAAATTATTAGAGAAAAAATCACCATTGTCAATCCTCAAACATTTAATTTTCTTTCTAGTTTACAACTTAGCCATTGCTTTAAACTCTTCAAAATGATTTAAAAAATTAGATACAATCTTTAGAAAATAAACCCATTTCCTTATGCTATAATCATCAATAAATGAAACATAATATGCAGATTTTACAATCAAAGAAACATCAACATGACCAAACAAATTATAATGAATAAGATTTAAAATACTACAAGATTTATGAGAACTTGAGTAAAGCTAAACATAATTTCGTTTTCTATAAATATAATGCTCACATAAATCAAATTTAATATTATAATTTGTCAAACCTTCAACAAGGTATTTATTTTTCAAGGTTTGTAGACCGTTATCTCTTCTATGGCCTAATTTGTGGTTCCATAACATAATATTTTTTGTAGGTGACTTAGAATTAGTAGAAAGAGCTCCCTTAAGTACTTAGAAACCGTGACCATCCATTAAAGAGGATACAATCTCTTTACCCAATGAAGTAGCCACATACTTACTTTTCACAAAACTACTATTGCACTTAACATTGCATGCATCAAGCTGAAACAAAGTTCCCAATCTATTGCCTTTACCAATCACCACAACACCTATTACCATTCAAACACCTAGTTTAAAAAACTTCTCTCAAGTATACTTTCATATATGAGTGTGTTTATAGATATTAAATATGTGCTAATCCTAGGATATACAAAACACTACAAAATCTCCTACCTCTACCATTCAATTTTTTTGTCTATATACTACCACGGCCAATAATAGCTAAATAATAATTATCACCCAAGAACACCTTACCTTCTTTGTATTTTTCATGCTTAACCAATATCTATTTAAGGTCATTTGAAAAAAATTACTTGAGTAATCTAACTATGCATTCTCACTTGCATGAGAAGCTAAGTTGCAATGAATACATCACCATATTCTCAAAATAAAAATTAGAATCAACCTTCTTGTTTTTGTTTTTAATTTCTTTTCTACACTTCAAATTACATAAGTGACCAATTTTTTATTAGTTCCATAAATGGTTTTGGACTTCCTTGGAGATTTAGATCTCCCCTTGGACTTGGATATGGATTTTTAATATTGCTTGTCATTCTTCTTACCTCTTTCTTTTGGTCTTCCTCGAACACTCAAAGCCTCTTTGGCACTTAGAGAGACCTCCCTCCTCATCTCTTTAGAAAGTAAAGAACCAACAACATCCTTTATCTTTAGAATGATAAAAGTGCTCCCAATGGGCACGCCTAGGCTATCCCATGAGTTCAATAACAAACACAACAAATTTTGAGATATTTCCTCCTCCTCCATTTTTACACCCGTAAATTTTAATTGACCCAACAACCTGCTAAATTATTCTAGGTGGTTTGCAATACATCCACCTTTTTCCATCCTCAAGGAATATATATTTTTCCTTTAAAAATCTTTTATTCACTAAGGAAATTTGACTTGATAAATCTCTCCAAGTTTCTTCCATAAACATTTTGCATTGGATTATTCATGGATATTTGTAAGAATAAAATATGTACAATCCAATTTGATTAGATTGTTCAGTTATTGGTCTATCATATCATATTAAGATGCTTGAATAACATCAATAGGTCTCTAAATTTTTGCATCAAAATCTCATAGATCATGGTCAATGAATAGATCTTCCATTTTTAGTTTCCACATCTTCAAGTTTGTGCTTAAATTTTCTTCTTCAATTCTCCTTGATGTTCTTGCCATCTTTACTTCTTAAAATAAAGATCACAAAGCTCTCCTTTTGCACAAGCTCCCACTCAAATAATGGCTCAAAAACACTCTACCTAACAACTACAACCAAATGTGATCAATCTTTGATACCACTTGTATGGAAGTAAGACGTGTGAAAATAGGTTTACTAATATTGAAGGGAGTACTATATAAAAAATATTAAATCTGATTCAAACTTATTACATAAAGTAGAGAAATGTAAAATTAAATAGATAAACAAATTATATCATTGCATAGTAATTTATGAGGGGAAAACCCTTTCAAAAAGAATCCATACTAAAAAACCTACACTTTGTATTATTAAATTTGAAAGAGGATTGCAATACACTTGTAATGCAAGTCTTTACATGAGTATTTCAACATAAATACACTTTGAAGTTTGATAGCATGCCAACAACACCTATGTACCTACAAATGCTCACATGAAACCACTTCCTCAAGTAATAATTTATAGACCAATGAACAAGATGAGAAATCATAAATTATTTTTAGAACCATGTTAGAAATTCCCCAAAGGTGGTTCCCAACTTGGGTACAATTTCTAATGTCATCCATGAAGATTCGTTTTCACCTATAAAAATAGAAAATCATTAATTCACTTGTAACCTCTAGTTTGACCCACTCCACATGGGCACCCAACTTGGATAAATATATCCTATCTCAAAATAAGCATTGCATGAAAATTAAGAAAAGCTATCATAGTTGGTCATGATTCCAAATTAAATCTTCCTATTTTTAGCTCTTATGTGTCATAAGATGTCATCATAACTTGTCATAAAATCCCACAAAAGAGGACCACTCCAAATATACTATATTTATCCACCTTATGATGGCTTAAAACTGATTAACAAAGTACTGACATGTGTCATTAGATGCCTTAAAAAAATACAATGAGCCCATTTAAGGCGGAGCACAACTATTGGATAAAATATAATTAAAAATATGTCATGCAATTAATGGGAAATTCCCAACATATTTTTTTGGATCTTGTATATTATTTCATGAAATGTTTAATTTTATCCTGAATGAGTGAATGTGGGGTAATACTAATCTTTCAACATTGAGTGGCTATAATGTGGCTCCATATGAAGATCATATCATCTAGTATGGGTAAAAATATTAGTATAAGGTTACACATTCTATTATTTTCATTTGTCTTGAGCACATCATTCAAATACAACTAAGGAATACAAGGAAGTTTATTAGATGGGAAGTTCCTCCACAAATGACATTGAAACACATTTACAAGAATGACTTATCAAATTTCCTCCCATTAAACCTATTGATACATTAGGCATGCACCAGATAATTCTAATGCCAATTAATTTTATAATTATCATTGGATACATGGACATAATACAAGTATATACATTTTACTCAAGCATAGTATATAATATCTTATCAATAAACATATGATACAAGTTGAGGCAATTGATGGTTATAAAAATATATATTTTACTCCTTGTCATGATTAGAAGGATTCTTCGAACGCTATTGATACAATAACTAATTGTCACGTTGATAATATTTCATATGAATTTAAAACATCATATGGCATACATAGTGAAGAGAAAGGAAATACATATACATACAAGTACACATCAATTGAGAAATATATGGTGGTATGCTTACAAAGATACATAATAAGAATCAAAGTGAGGAATTATTACAAAATAGACATCTCGATATAAATCTCAATATTAAGAAAAGGTGACCTCTTCAAAGGCTTCATCAAAATTTCCATCACTATATGATATATTTATTCATAAAGAAACATTAATGGGTCACACTTCACTTTGATATCATGATATGAAAGATGGCAATCTCATTGGGGGGTAAAAATTTAGGTGATACATGTTGTGGTCCTCTTTGACATAATTTTCTTTCTATTTCTTACTACATGTTTTATTTTATATTTTTCATGATTTTTAGTTGATCTTGTCAATTGGAGGGCAAGATTTTGTTGGATTTTTGTAGGTCATGTACATTCATGGTTATTCCAATTAGGGGTAAAAGTGGGGGCATCTCTTAGTATTCACACACCTATAAGTATCTCACATATATATCTCTATTTTGAACTCTAGTTTCCTTATCACACATCTATAATAAGATTTTCATACTCACTTTATCATGCTTTTACTCAAACTTTTCATATTTATTTTATCATGTTCATGCATAGTTTTCTACACTTATATTATCATGTTATGATGCTTTAATTTTACCCAAATACTCTTTATCTTTCTCTCTCTCTCTCTCTCTCCCTGATTCATGTGCACTTTACAAAACACACAAAATTATGGTATATTGTGACTAAACAAACTCATAATTTATGTGCAATTCACATGTTATTTTTGGATGGTTGCTTTAGTTATTATAATATTAATTGCATTTGCGTTTTATTTTTACTTTGGTATGCTTTCTCATGTAATTTCATATTACACCAAAGTAGCGGAAAAATATAAAGGTCCCTTGCATTTTCCCCCTTTTTACACCACTTTATGTAGGTACCCTAGGTGCATAGCTTGAGCACATGATTTTGATCAATTTGGCACTCCCATTGACCCTTGACTTAGATTGGCACTTAGAAACATCATCTTACCTATGCTTTGAAGATCACCAATTTTCCTATCATTTTTTATTATACCCAATTTAAGACTACACTTGTAACCTCGATCCAATTCAAGGCCACAAGTGTGGCCTTGACCCACTTCATCCAATTTTAAAATTAATTTTGATTTTAAGCCAACTTAGTTCTAATTAGTTGTTATTGCTAACTCCTATGCCAAAAATTTTGAATTGTGCCCATAGGACATGTATAAAAGGACATCACTCCTAGGTCATTTATCATATCATCCACTACTATCCACTATCACATAAAAAAGGGCCACTCAATAATCACAGCTCTACCATAGTTCTATTTTACATGTCATTTTGATTACATCAATTCTTGTGTCAACAAGTATCAAAGCCTATTCCTTGTACTAGGTTACTCCATTCATTATATTTCAACAATTGTATGAAATCTCAAACACTTAGCATCATTGTACCACATCATTATTAGCTACTTATGCATCTATTACATATATTGCTTGATATATTTTCTAACTTTTTTTCAAAATCGTTGACTCAATCAACAATGCCTAACTAAGGAGCAACATGGGAAGCTAGTGGACTTCACACTCCTAGCATAATAAGCTCTAATACTATTGTTCAACACCACCAAGCCTTACATTTGTAGTTTTGGTACATGCTAACATTTATTATAGGTGCCGAAGATTTGAAAACTTTAGATTTATGGTCACAATTTTTAGATCAAAGTCATGTTTATAAGATTGTGAAATCAAAATTCACACATAATTTCATATTTTCATAAAATACATTAAATCTTAATTATCTATTTTCAAATCCAATTTCAAATATAAAAAACTAAATTACTAATTTATTATTACATTAATTGATTATATTAGATTACATTAAGATTAAGATTGTTTTCTCCTTTTCAAATATCTATCAATGAAATTTTTTAAATTTAATTGCCAAAACTCATCAGATTTTATAATTAAAAAAAAAGCCTCACAATTAAGGTCCAATGGAAAGATTTTACTTGGGACTGCTGCCGCCTCCTCTTTAATACCTCTAGAGGTTAAATCACGCTCGTATATACCCCGAAAGATTTGTCTCCTTTCAGTCCCCATGATATTAACAATGGTATCTTAGATATCGACTCCCTTTTTCACACGATGGCTGCTTCAATTATTCTCACACCCTCCATCCCCATCACTCGAATCAACCACAGAACCACTGGATATTACAACCCAACAATAATAGCAAGAAGCCCACAAGTTAATTATGCTCTCAAATCCTCATCCCCATGCTTAAATAACCTCAGGAGGAGACATGTTCTTTTATCATGCGCATTCCCTGCACTGCTACTTAACTTGGCGTTATTCCCCGGCATTGCTACAGCTGAAACAGTGAACACCAAAGGAAATGAGCTTATACAGAGTAAGTTCTTATATATCAGGTCTTTTTTTTTTTTAAAATACCCACAAAAAAAAGTACTTTACTTCTGTATACTGGGGTGCATGAAATCTGTGGTCATGGTCTTGAATTACGATGGACCTATTTTAAATGTTAACCATATGATACAGTACGAGTATTGCTTCTGTTTACATACTCTGAAACGGGAAAACCAGGCCTAAATGACCTTAAGGAATGTAAAGCTTATTAGAAGGTTTAATTTTGAATGGCAATTAGCAGCATAGATTCATATAAACCTAGGGCTGTTAGTGTCAGTGTCCTTGCATGGAGGGTATTTTTTATGACCTGTTTTCTTGCTAGTTATTTGACAAATTTTATAAGAAATCGAACTTGCTAATTAGCATCTTTTTCACAATTCAACTTATCATTTAAGATATGGATAATGTTATTGTATTCACCACAACATGCATGCCTTAAGACCAAAGCCTACTTATTTCCCCCAAAATTAATCCAACCATTCTATGATTATAAAAAAGTTTCCAACCATTAGAATTTTCCCTGATTCCATCCAGTGGCCTTTGTGCATGCCTAAGACCTTTCCCTGCCCCTATCTCATGAGACTAGGCGTGCATACCAGGTCTAATATGGCCAAGAGGCCAGTTCTTATGTTCTTGCACTTATTGTGATTTCCATCTGTGGACCTCCCTCTACCTCTAAACTTATAAATGTAGATGGTGTCTTCACTAGTTCTGTTATGGTCGAATAGGCATCAATACCAAAGTCTTTGCCCCCATCATGATGGTGTTTGCCAGCCCATTTAAACTTCACCTACCCCTTTCTCATTGATGTAGATGTGCATAACCGGGTCTATCACGGCCTAGAGATATTAACTCTAATGCTCTTGCACCCATTGTGATTGCCATCTTCAGTCCCATTGGACCTCTCCTTACCTCTGTAGACATGAAGGTAGATGTGTTTAATCCAGTTCAAATATGGCCCAATAAGGATTAATTCCAGTGTTCTTCCATCCACTGTGTTGGCCTTTGTGAAGCTCCTTCCTGATCTCCAACTTCAATTCTCATGAATGCCAATGTGCCTATCCACACAAGCCAAAAGGTTTACAGCCAGTGGATTAGTATGGGGATTCTTGGCTTGAATATATGTTGGACATTTTCTTCACAACAGCGAGATGGGTTGGTTGGCCTCCAAATCAATGAATATATGTGTGTGTCAATGTTTTATAATTTTGAAAAAATAAAATGAAATGCCTGACATTGAATTTGCATGTATAACAGAGCTTTTAGAGAAGTCCAGAGCCAACAAGGCTAAATATGACAAGGAGGTGAGAAATTCTCTGTTTTTTTCCCTTTTTCTTCTGTTTGTGTGGGCCCATCTCTTTGAGAGAGTGCAAGTGGAGGCAGAGGAAGGTGACTATTATGGAATGCCTCCTGTTACATCTGACCTAAGTTCTGTGACATATTGCAGAGGCTAGATGATTACTACAAGCGCAACTACAAAGATTACTTTGAATTTGTTGAAGGGTCCCTTAGAAACAAGGAGGATATATCTGAGGCTGAGAAAGGCATTCTAGAATGGCTTAAGAAAAACAGATGAGAGGACTGTTCAGAAGTTTGGAATTTGATTAATTCCAACATCTGGGTGTTACAACTATGCAAACCTGCTTTTCAGCGAGCAGTAAATATTCATGAAATTCTTTTTTTTGTGCAAGCAAGTTATTGTGAAGTAAGTGGGATATTCTGGATAAATATATAGACATTCTCTTAATTGCTCTTTTCAAAATCCCCACTTGCAGGTTTAATGAACAACACAGTGAAGGGTTTCTCTTTTTTTCTCCAATTTTATAAATACAAATTCCTATGGAGTTAGGCATGACCTCAGATGATATATCTCCAGACAGCAAGGACAAGATGTTGTTGATTGGATATAATGGGCAACTCAGATTATCTAATAAGTTCTGCTGTATATTCCATTTTGTCATCTTTTTTGATGGAAAATTAATCAGGTATTAATCCCTTTTTTGCTTTGCATAAAAAATCTGAATGCCTGTAAATTCCAATTCATGTATTTTATGGTACTGTTCTTTTAATATATCCCCACTGAATTATGATTAACAAGACGTTATAAAGCTTTGTGGGTTGTCTGCTACTCCATGTCTAACATGCAAATTTAAGTGTTGTAAGTTAAGTTCCTTGGGTGGAACACCCGAGCTTATGGCTCAGTTATGTAGTTTTGTTATTAAAGTTGGAAAGCACAATTTTATATGAATTCAGCTTGTAACCTGTTTGCCAAAAGTGCCACTTAATAACCGTTCAAAGCAAGCCCAATTCATCGGCGAACACAAATTATGTTTATGTATGCTCTTTAAGCTCTATCTGACTGGAGCCATTCAAGCACATACATAGAACATACACTTACATTTTGAGAAAAGACTTAAATTGCTCTAATACAGATCTTTGTGAGCCAAACACTTGCAGAATCTGTTTAATCAATCATTTATTATCATCAATCATTTTTTTTATCAAGGTTACACGGGGATGCGTCCCCTGTCCCAAAACCCTCCGTCCCCGTCCCCTGTTGTCCCGGGGACGGGGGGACGCAAAGGGGACGTCCCCTTGCCGTCCTTGAAAATGCAAATTCCATCGGAAATGTCAGGAAATGTTTCCTTCACTTTGGGGACGTTTCCCCGTCCCCGATACGAATTGGGGACGGTTCCCTGTATCGGGGACGGCGTCGTCCCCCACAGGGTGCAAGTCAAAATATATTAAAAAATAAATTTTTAAAGGTTTAGTTCCTTCGCGCGAGGCCCACCAATTGTTTAATGTTTTAATTGTTTGGGCTAAAGTCTGAAAAAGACTAAATATTAAATCTTTTAGTTCCACTCTTGCCAAAGGATGATAGTGACTTAGATAGTTCTGAGTCTTTGGATATTCATAGCCCGAATGAAGCTTTATTTCATAGACTGTTGTATTTAATATTTTGATTTTCATGTTTGAACTTTGAGACTTCTGGATACATGTTTGAGACATTTGGATATTTCATATTGATAGACCATGGTTTTATTGATGTTTGATACTGCTGTGATAAAGTTTATAATGCTTTAATGACATTTCTTATGTTGTTATAGTACTACTCTCGCGATTTACTTACATATTGATATTGTTGTTATCAATTATTAATTTGTTGACATATCTATCTCTCTTTCCCTCTCTATCTCTCTCTCTAATATATTAATAAATTTTGAAAATCATATATATATATATATATATATATAGTTTTTATGTCACTGGGTCTCGTCAGTCTCCCCAAAATTGCCCCTTAGGAAATGTCCAAACGTGTCCCTTGCTATCCCCCGCCCTCGTCTTCAACAAGCTTGAACATAGTTTTTATTTTAATTTCACCTAATCTTAAGTTTGAGGTTAGATTTCGAGATTTGCTTAGTTTCAATGGTTCTTGGGAGATTCTTCTAAGTGATTCTCACCGAAAAGGTCAGTGGAACATAGTTTTAATTTTACCTTGGTCAATCTTAAGTTTGAGGTTAGATTGAGATTTGCTTAGTTCTCTAATGGTTCTTGGGAGATTCTCTAAGGATTCCCACTAAAAGGCATTTGTTTCTTTAACTATATTTTGCTTTAGTAGCTATTGAGTACTTGATTGGGGATTTCGGCATTAATGCTTTTGTAGTTGAGCCCTTTACTTATTGTCATTATGTTTTTCCAAAGTATTACTTCCTTCCTATAAAAGGTAAATTAATATAACATTTTATAGTTTATGGGCATATGACAGGATCTGCTTACTAATGGTTCTTGGAGATTCTATGATTCCCACTAAAAAGGCATTTGTTTCTAACTGTATTTGCTTAGTAGAAGCTATTGGAGGATTTCTGAGTGGGGATTTTGGCATTAATGCTTGTAGTTGGAGCTCCCCTTTATTTATTGTCATTATGTTATTCTAAAATATCACTTCCTTCATAAAGGTAAATTAATATAACATTTTTATAGTTTATAAGCATACATATAATGATTGTGGATTGGCTTAGTTTCAATGGTTCTTGGGAGATTCTCTAAGTAATTCTCACTGAAAGGCATTTGTTTCTAACTTTATTTGCTTAGTAGAAGCTATTGGAGGATTTCTGAGTGGGGATTTTGGCATTAATGCTTGTAGTTGGAGCTCCCCTTTATTTATTGTCATTTTGTTCTTCCAAAGTATTACTTCCTTCATAAAAGGTAAATTAATATAATGTTTTTATAGTTTATAAGTATACATATACGATTTTTTTTGGGGTTGTTAGATGAATAGTGTACATCATGTTAAAAATATAAAATATGACACAATTCACCTAAAATATAGGTGAAATGTAATTATACCTCAAAAGTTTATGTTGGAGCCCAAAAACTAACACAAGTGAACACACTGTTAATTACCAAGAGCTATATTGGTAGTAAGAGTGGGATCATTATTGGAGGATTTGCTCCAACTAGTGGGGAGATCTTGATTATCAAGTATAGGCTCCGAATCTATGATGGTATCCTCTTTGCCATGAAAATATGCATGAAAATTAAATAATAGAGTAATAATACTTGAATTTTTATTTTTTATTTTTTTTATCTAGATAGCCAATGTAGATGTTTGAAAGTAATTTATCCTAGTGTAGAAAATGGATAAAGCGTGTACAAAATTGTTGGAACTAGTAAAAATATTCACTACGAGTCACTTCCAAAACTATAGGATCAATCATATATTTATGAATTTGACCTATGCAACTGTGGATATGGTCTAGATTTCAGTTTTTGTAAATCTTTGATTTTTTTTTCCTTCATTTTGTCTTAAAATTTTGTGTTCATTTTCATATAAAAAAATTACTGTTGTGGATCAAATTTTGAATGTGAGAGGGATAGTATATCCCTTGTGTCAAACCTCAAAGGATATCAATTCGATGACTTTGATAATGATAAAAAATAATAGGAAAAATATAACTAATGCCTAAGATGTTCGTGCAAGCAAGTAATGCAATAATAAATGATTTGACTATGCCAATGAATGTATCTTGAATGTTGTCAAATATTTTAGGGTGGTCTCTATGTCTATAAAATAAACTAATCTTTACCTCTTTAAATATAACTCCAAGTTTCACAAATAAGAAATTCCTATGTAAAGTCTACGTACAATAGTCAAGTGTGAAAGGTAAGGTTGACCCTAAATTTGAATTAAAAAATAAAAGTTTTAGGATAATTTCAATAATTATGTATTTGATATAGGGCAATAAATGGATGGCTTTTAGGATCATCGTGGATCCTTTGGGTGAGTGGAAATGTAGCGGTGAGTGCAAGATCATGATGGGTCAAACTGTGCTTCTAAGTGGCAATGAAAATACAAAAAAAAAAGACTTAAGCTAGTTCACATAAATTTTTTGAATAGGCTATTAACATAATTTGGAAAATATGTAGGAACAAAACTTGTAGTAAATTAAATGTGGTTTGTAAGTTGCTATGATTTTTTTGGAAAAAAATAATTTTATTTGGCAAAATTTTGAAATTTCATTGTAGTAGTACTTTAATTTTTGAAAAAAATATTAAAACATGTGTTTCTCCAGCCAGCCTAATTATAGCAAAACCAAAATCTAAATATTTCAATATAAGTAGAGGACACATGTTGGGATATTTTTTTATAATTTTTTTGCAAGTAAATAATTAGTTATGCCTTTTTTTAGTAAGAATTTTTAAAAATATTAAAAGCTATTTGTCCGACCACCCTAACTTAGTAAATTTTTTATGAAATTCTATTTTTTTTTAACCAATAGTTTGTGAAGCATAGAGTGTGACACATTTTTTGGATTCAAAAAATGTGTAATTGTTTAAAAGTTATAGATGTTTTTAATCAACCTATCAATCAAGACTTTACACATAGTGCATGTAGAAAATCAATAATAATTATCTATTAGCCCGCACGGGTAGCAAAGTTGGCTTGGGCAGTGGGTTTGCTCCCCATTGGTCTCGGGTTCAATTCTGCTCCCGAGTTTAAGAGCTGGGACTTCTTGTGGGTGGCGGATCTCACCCGTAGGGGACTAGTCTCGCCCCAACTCGCCCTAGGTAACCAAGATATGGGCTGCTGGGCCGTTGAGCTGGGTCACAGGGACACCCTTGTCGTATAAAAAAAAAATCTATTAAATTCAAAATAAACCATATCTTATATTAGTAGAATGTTGACAGTTTATTTAATAAATCCTTTTCATTTCATCAAATTTGGATTAAAAAAAGTTATTAGCTCATAGGGTGAAGTCCAAAAAACCAAGGAAAACCTCTAAAAACATTGTTGTAGTTGACTTTTTAAATTTAACATCCCAAGCCAAATCCCAAAGCACTACAAAGCAATAATCGAGGCAAAAGAAATTATTAAAAAAATGACTATCCATTAGTAACAAGATCCATTTCTTGAATTTTTTTGGTTGACTATAGATTGAAATTTAACATATGTTATAATATTATTATTAATATTTAATATTTAATATATACTAGCATATATTAATATATTTTTTTTGATACGTAAGCAGTTTTTTATATATATTAATTTATAAAAAAAATTCATACATTCGTCTGCTAAGCAGGAAAACCATCACTTCTAAGACCCCAAAAACAACCCGTCACCATACATCCTTCCCAAATTCTTCAAACACAAAGATAAGGTTTTCAAAATTTGCAGAACAACTAACCAGACCTAACCCCAACACGACCAACCAAATTCATACATTTTCAAACAGAACGACTACTGTAATTTTCAAAAAACCAAGGAACTTAACTAACTACAGGAACCCATTGAGCTTAGCAAAGGACTCGAAGTCCCGTATCCACTTGAAACCACCAACCACTATTAAGCTGAGCATTTTCTTCAGGTACTCCATTGCAACCACAACAATCATTTGATGGCGCATGAGAGCCACCCCACTTAGGTCCAAAAGAAAAGGATAAAACTTCACTGCCTCATCAGTCTCCCGCAATAGCATCAGGTCACTGGGGAACCAGATACCAGTACCTAGAATTGTAGACTTTAGAACCTCCTCCACACCACCGACCAAACCCTTCCTAAACAGCCTCACCGACAACTCCTTTGCCTCTAGCTTAGGAACACGACTATCCAAAAGAGAAGCCAAAAACCTTGATGAAATATGCACATTATCCCTCCCACACTCCTTTTGCTCAAGATGCCCAAAACCCAAAATCATTTTAATCGCTGCGATGGTGAGAGGGTCGATGTTAAGCAACATCCGCTTCAACCTTTGGTCCTTAATCTTGCGAAACACCGCCTGCCTCGAAGACGCCTGTAGATAAATTGGAGTATCCACTCCAAACCACACCACTCCCTCCATTGAGACTTCAATTATAAACTTCGAACGCCCAACCATTGCCAACCACCGACGACACCAGAGACCAAGCAATTGCTACCACTCAACCCACCACCATTAGCACAACGAGAACACCTAAAATGTGTTAATTCTTTGAACAAACCGTCACCTCCATGCATTAAAAAGGCCCACACTTGCCTAGCGATGCTTGCATCACACGAGCAAGAAATCATTACCAAGTAAGCGAACTGTCCTTACAGCATAAAAACTGTCCTGCAAATCCTTCATCGTGAATGAAGCCTTCATTAAAGAAAGTGCTTAAACTGACAACCTCAAAAGCATGTACTTAGAATAATTGTCCTCTCTACCAAAATGCTCTCTTCAATGCCTTCAACATCCACGCCAACATAAACACTCCGACGTGGCAGCCACGAACCCCGTCCCCTTGGAATCCCTCCACCAACTTGGAGGGCCGCTCTCCCAACCACCCACTAACTTCACTCCATAGCATGACCAATCACTTTTCTATCAGGGCCAATCACACCCATGTTAGATAGGAGATCAACATCAACATTCCCTTCCCTAAGAATGTGATTGAACATGACTTGATCAAAACCTTCCAACAAACCTAGTGCCACCTCCAGTTTCAAACCCAACTTCCAATTCATAATTTTTTTTGACCTCAAAGTGTTGATTACTAAAGAGGAGTCACCCTCAATAACCACCTTGCCCACTTTCAATTCTCTACATAAATTTAGACAAAGAATTAAAGCTTGAAATTCTGTTGTATTGTTTGTTCCCTTAGGAAGAGCAACCGCTAAAGACCCTAAAACAATCCCCTTGTTGTCCCTCACGATGCACCCAACACCCAAAGGACCAGAATTTCCCTTAGAAGCTCCATCAAAGTTTAGGTTCACCCAGCTCAGATCTAGAGGGAACTAGGCCACCCTACTACGCTCCTCTGCTATTGCTGCACCCCCCGAGCCTGAAAAAGCAGGAGCCTTAAGACCACACCAATTCTTCAACATCAGAGAATCCCATACTGATAAGTTACACCCTTTAATGTTCATCTTTTCCAACCTTGTGTTAAAACATTCCACTATACAAGCCTCTATTTTACTTTGCAATCTAGGGATTGTAGATGTCTAATAATCTGCAAAATGTTTAAACTTTAACACACATTAGCATGTTAGTCATTTAAAACATAAGAAATTAAACATCTCTATGAAATACTCCATCATGTTAAATATGCAACCAAAGAAACAATGAAACTAAACAAAAGCATATGAAAACATGATGCAAACTCTATCTCATAGTGGATTGGTGCTACTTTGATGTGGAAAATAGCCCTTTCCCAACCCTTGATAAGCTTTCAAAATGATGAGCAAGATGCAAGTGATGAAGACGAATGTGTGTATAGTGTAGATGCATAAAACTGTGGATAGATTTCAAGTAGAGAAGGCCTCTATTTATAAGTTAGAGGTTTGAAGAATTGAAGAATATGAAGAATGTGGGATTAAGAAAGGACCAATGAGATTGAGACACTTGTATCAATGCCAATGGGTAAGGATTGATCACACTTTGTATGTGTTTGTAAGAGGCACCAAATGCATGTTTGAGAGACATGAAATGCATGTGCTTGAATTGTTTTTGGGGGGAGAAATTGTTTGAATGAGAAAGTCAAATAAAGGGAGTTAAATAAAGAATATTCCCTATAATGTGCTTTTGAGAGGGAAAATGAGATAATTAGTTAATTAGAAAAAATGATTTTCATGTGCAAGTGGGTGGGTTAGTCAGGGGTTGAGTTTGACTGAGGTTGAGTCAAAAGCTAGAGAATGGGTAATGAAGATTAAAGTTAATTAATTTAAAATTTAATTAACTTTGAGTGGGTTAGTGAATTTGATTTAAATCATTTGATTTATTTAATCAAATAAGAGGACTTTGGGTATTAATTAAACAAGAGGACTTTGGGGATTTAATTAAATAAATTGATTTATTTAATTAAATAAAAGGACTTTAGTGAATTAATCTAATAAATTACTTTATTTGATAAATAGAGGAAATGATGTTAATTGATCACAATTAGATGCATGACATCGATTAAGATTATTTGCATGTCTACATTTTGCCCCTCTTTGAAGCAATGTACCTGTTGCATTGGTTCAAAGAATAACCTTGTTGAGATCAAAATTCAATTTTTATTTTTATTTTTTCGGATGCCCCAGTGGAAAGTACGCTAGTACACTGCCCCCTAGAGAGATCAGGAAAAAATTCTAATTTTCAGGTCGATCTCACGATAAAGATTCAGGATTAGTTCAGCTCAAAGGGAACTAGAAAGCTCGAATGTTTAATGTAGACCAATTTGATGATGTATAGACAATCATCGGCCATGGGTAGCCTCATGTATATTTTTGAGATATCACACAAATTTGGATAGAATGTTAGTAAAGATAAAAGAATAAGAAGAAATGAGATGGTGAAAGAGAGGATCCAACAAGTCCATGGTTTGATGAGACTTTATTAGAGATGATGATGAGAGTGGATGATGTTTTTCTTATCAGGAATTGGGATTTTAAATGAGCTTACTTACCTTATGTTTGATAACACACATATATACGATGCATCAAGGTATAAAGAACCAGGATGGCATTGCACCTAGTGTGATGGACTTTGACTCGACAATTAGATAGGAGTACTCTTGTTCACACCTGGCATACAAAACCTTATTTAGAATGCAGTTCAAATATTCCAAACATCTCGGACCAAAACATAGAAAGTCAAGCCTTCCTATGTGGTCAACAAGACACCTAAAATGCCCTCCCTAGAAACCAAACAAAGAATGCATGGCCAAGGTTATATTACAAGAATATCCAACAAGCACAATATATAAAAGATAATGATCGTTTCCCCATTCCTTTCGCTCTAAATCATTTTGTTTAGACATCATCAAGAGGTCATTGGAATGAGTGTAATAAGATAAATCAACAAGATAAAATCAAGTAAACAAACAAGCTAATGTTCTTCATACTGCTAACCAAGACTAAACTATGGTGATGCCTGATGTTGATGTCCATTGTATGAAGGATGCATCCTAGGAAATGATGTTATCAGGTGATTTTGAGACTAATGGGATGATGGGCTACTAATACCAAGAATTGACCAACTTGTTTACCTATTGACCTAGACTTGAGACCTTGACGTTTGGGTTTACACTTTTAAATTTGCTATACTTGTTTCCGATTGTTTTGCCAAGGTTGAAGGTGACAATTGATTTATTATGGATGATTAATTATTGTGGGTGAAGCGAAATGAGACAAATGGATTTTTTTCAAATATTTGGATGTTTTTGATGTTTTCAAAATGTTATGAGGCTTTTTTTTTTGGATTTTCGGGTTATTTAAATGTTTTTGTATTTTTGTGTCTTGGGGGTTGATCAAAGATTAGCCTTGCCTACATTTAAGCTCAGAGATGACGTAGTTCAAATAATGAATCAGTTCTCTATTTTGGGAATGTTGAATAACCTTGTCATTTCAAACAATAAGCTTGGTGGCACCATTCCAAGTGAAATTTGTGGTGGATTTAAGAAAATATCTTTCCCTGATTCTATGTATTTACAACATTATGGGGTGTTAGATCCTTCATGGAATGCTTTGGTTGGCAGTATTCCTAAGCAGATGGGATATTTGCATTGCAATGGTTGAGTTATCTTTACAGGGAAACCTGCTTACCGGTCATGTTCCTCAACAACTTTTTCTTCTTGGAAATCTTATTTTGCTGGATATGTATTTCAATCTTCTTAGTGGAACCATTTTACCTGAGTTTGCAAGACTTCAAAACCTCCAAAGCCTCAGTTTGTCTAATAACCAGTTCAATGGTAGTATTCCAATAGAGTTGGGAAATAGTTCAGGTCTTGTGAGACGATGTTTATTTGCAGGTGAAAGTGAAATGGGATGGATGTTTTTGGTATTTTAAAATGTTGAGGCTGTTTTGGGATTTTCGAGATGTTTTACAAATGTTTTGATTTGCAAAATTTTCAATGTTTTGGTGTTTTCTGAGATTTTGACCAAGAACCTAACCTAAAGACCTATCCTAAGGGCCTCGGGGGCTGATCAAAGATTAACCTTGCCTACGTTATACACGCAGAGACCACGTAGTTCGACTAAAACAAACTCATTTATTGATGAGATATGCACAAATGGATTGCTAGTTTATTCTGACAGACTCCTAAAGGACTGACCTAAGTGTCTTGGGGGATGATCAAAGATCAACCTTGCCTACGTTCAGAGCTCAGAGACCTGTAGTTCGACAAGATGATTCTATTTTTGAAATTTTGACTGACTTTTTGGACCTTTTTTTGAATTTTGATATGTTTTGAATGTTTTTGGGTTTTGTGATTTTTTGATGTTTTTGAATTTTCTAATTTTCTGAATGTTTTTGGATTTTCTGATTTTAAGGAAGATTGAAAGAATATACATGAATCCGATCCAATGTAGGTATAAGAACATGTCCCTAATGTGGTGCGATATACTACTCCGATATAGGAAGGGAAAATTGACCTTAGGAATGGGATGAGTAGTACTAGGAGGGATCATGATACAAACACAAGATCAAGCTATGAAGTAGACACAGATGGGTGATGAATGGAGATATGGAAGTGTGATGGATGAATGATGCAAAACAAGCCATAAAGATCATGGTGGATGGAAAGTGCTTATTTACACAAGGTGCCTGTTTGCCAGGTTTTCACCAAGGTACTTGCCCAAAGTGCCACCGAAGTGGTTTTCACCAGAGGATGATTTTTTTCTTTACTATTTTCAATCCTTTTTTCTTTTCTTTTTTGGATTTTTGGATTTATACCCTGCAAGTTTAGGCATACAAATTTTTGAGATGGGAGTTCTTCATGGGCTCCTGCAAAGGCTCACCCTTGGGAGTTGATAGCTGATATGCCCCTGACTTGTAGCTTGTTGTGACAATGAAGGGGCCCAAGCAATTTGGTTCAAACTTCCCTTTGCTATCTAGATTTGGTATGTTTTTCTAGTTCTCCTTTAGCACAAGTTCCTCAACTTGGAAGGTCAGACACCTGATCTTCTTGTTGTAGCTCTGCTTGAGACGGTTTTGGTACACCTGTAGATGGTTTAAGACATCCATGCGCCACTCATCCAATAATTCTAGCTCGTTCAATCGTGATACCCAATATTCTTCATCTGTGATGAGATTCTGCAATGATATTCTCAAGGATGGGAGCTCGATCTCAATGGGGAGTATGGCTTTTGATTCATAGACCAGGGAGAATGGGGTTGCACCTTGGTGTGCAGATACTCATTCGATAAGCCCATAAGGTGAGGTTCAATTGCAAGTGCCAATCACGACCAACTTCATTGACCGTCTTCTTTAGGATTTTCAAGATGGTTTTATTTGTAGCCTCAACTTGGTCGTTCCCTTGGGGGTAATATGCAATGGAAAAACAATGTTGGATTTTGAATTTGTAGCATAGGTCTCAAACATCCTGGTTTTTGAATGGTGTCATGTTATCTGAGATAATGGCTTGAGGGACACCGTAGCGAAAAATTAAGTAGTTTAGGATGAACTTGGATATCTACTTTCCTGTAATGTAGGTCATGGGAATGGCCTTTACCCACTTGGTGAAGTATTCAGTGGCAGTGATGATAAACTTATGTCCACTGGATGAGGTGGGGGTGATTTTTCCATTGAGATCAAGCCCCCACTACGAAAAGGGCCATGGTGTTATGATGGGATGGAGCCCTTAAGTTGGTTCATGGATGAGGTCCCCATGTTGCTGACATTGTAAACACTTCTTGACATATTCATGAGCTTCTCTTTCCATTAACGACCAATAGTACCCAGTTCTCAGCAATTTCTTAGCCAAGGTCATACCACTTGAATGTGAGCCACAAATGTCATTGTGCACCTTAGTTAAAGTAGTCAAAGCCTCCTCAATGTTCAAACATCATAACAGTGTTCCCTTAATGCTCCTATGGTATAGGGTGTCTCCTAAGATCACAAAGCGGGATGATTTCTTGACAAAGGTTCTTTTTAGGCTCGGGGATAAATCGATAGGGAGGACTCCTATTCTCAAGTAGGTGTATACATCATGGTACCAAGGATCACTAGGACCAACAATTTCACACACAAATTAAGACTTTGGTACCTTGAATGCTAGTACGAGAAGCTGCTCTACGAGGAATTCATGCTTAGGGACATTGTGTGGGATATCCAGTAACTATCCAATTATCGCCATAGCATCTGCTACTTTGTTATTAGCCCTAGGTATCTGCTCAAACGTGATGTCAATAAAAGACTCTTTGAGGCTTTCTACCAGTTTCTTGTATGGTGTTAGCTTGTCATCTTTTGTCTAGTATTCATCATTTACCTGATTGATGATTAACTGGGAATCACCATAGACCTTGAGTGCCATAATCTGCCACTACACTACTATTTTGACCCTTGTGATGAGGGCCTCATATTTTGCAATATTGTTTGTGCAAGGAAATGACAACTTGTATTCAACCTTGGTATGCAGTCTCCCTGTGGCGTGATAAAAAAGACTCTAGCTCTCAATCCATGCTGTGTGTAGGATCCATCAAAGTACACCTTCTAGTGGTCTGCTATGCTTAGGTTGAAGATTGATTCATCAAGGAACTCTAATATTAGTGGGTTTTTTGAATACATTAGCACCTTCGCAAGTTGATATGTAATTACTTTTCCCTTAATAACCTTTCGTTCCACATATTTGATATTATAATTTGATAGAATCATGACCCACTTAGCCATCCTCCTTGTGAGCATTGTTTTAGAAAGTAAGCACTTGAGTGGGTCGATCTTGGCAATGAGTTTTATCTTATGTGCTAACATGTAGTGCCTGAACTTCTGTGAGGAAAACACCACTGCTAGACAAGCTTTTTCGATGAATGTATAGTTCAACTCATGCCCTACCATCTTTTGACTGATGTAGTAGATATCCCTCTTTGTTCCATTTTCATCATGTTGAGCTAGGAGAGCACTGAGAGCTGCAGTTGTTGCTGATATGTATAGGATCAATGGATTGCTTAGGATCGGCGACATAAGAACTGGCAGTGTGAGTAAATACTCCTTGATCTTGTTGAAGGCCTGATCACATTTCTTGTCCCATTTGTATGCTACCCCCTTGTGGAGTAGATGAGAATATAGGATTGACTTGTTTTCTAGTTGGGCTATAAACCGACAGATGGACTGGAGTCTTCCTTGTAGGCCCCTTAGTTGTTTCAATGTCTTTGGTGCCTCCATCTTGAGGATTTCCTTGACCTTAGCGGGATCTATCTCTATTCCTCTCATGGACACAATGTATCCTAGCAACTTCCTTGATTGTACGCCAAAGACGCACTTCTTTGGATTGAGTCGGACTTTGTATTCCTCAAGTTTGTCAAAGATGGCACTTAACGCTGCTATGTGATCCCGCCTCTTTCTAGATTTGGCCCATATGTCGTCAACATAATCTTCCACAGTCTTATGAATCATATCATGAAAGATTAGTGTCATGGCCCTCTGATAGGTTGCTCCTGCGTTCTTTAGGCCGAATGACATCATGTTCCAGCAATATGTCCCCCATGGACAAGTGAAAGCCGTTTTATGTTAGTCCTCTTTGGCTATCATGATTTGGTTATATCCAAAGATCCGTCCATTAGAGACAACATCTCATGTCCCGCGATCATATCAATGTTTGGAAGCGGGAAGTTGTCCTTGGGACATGCTTTGTTTAGATCTTTGAAATCCATGTAGATACGGATGCCCCTAGTGGGCTTTGAAATGGGTACAAGATTTGAGACCCACTCCGGATAGTCAATTGGCCGTATGAACCCCGCATCAAGGAGCTTCTATAATTCCATTTTGACCAATACTACTATCTGGGGATGCATTTTTCTAAGCTTTTGTATCACTGGATTTGCCTTAGGCTATACTGCTAGATGATGAATTACAATTTCAAGATCAAGACCAGGCATATTTGTGTAGGTCCATGCAAAGTTCACCTTCCTCTCTTTTAAGAATGCAGCTCGAAGCTCTTGTTCTTTGTTAACAATGATTCAACATAAAAGGTGATATACAGTGTTTCCTCTGATCCCAAGTTGACTGGGTTACACTTCTCTATCAAAACTGCTGGCTTCTCCTGATGTAGAGCACTACGAGGAAGATTGAATCCCCCATCCTCCGACACCTCAGAGAGGTTTTCATTGTTGGATGCATCCTTTGTTTTTACTATTTTCAAGTCTAAAAGTGCCACGGTGTGGTTTTCACTTAAAGACCTAGATATTATTCTCAGATTTTCACTTTTGTGACTAAGGGATTCAATCGTTTCTCCATAGTAGGCATGTGTCTCTAACTCAATGTCAAATCCTGCTTTGTGATCTCCGCATTGTATATTATCCTGCAATCCCATGAATTCTAAGAGCATCTCATCATTTTCAAATGTGTCTAAAATTGGTGGTCCTCGTTGGTCATAGTCGATGAGTTGGGGATAGACTAACTTTATCTCGTTGGTTTGGTTGTTTGACTCAAAGGATAGGGTGCTAATCATAAAGAGGCAATAATCTTCGAAAAACATGGGTAGATCTGTAATAGGGTCCTCATCCTCACTACACACATCAGTTATGTCAAAGGTAAAGTTATCTATGACTTGACCTGTGGATATGGGTAACTGGAGCTCGACTGCTGACAATTGAGGAGGTGTTTTGACCTTTTTAACCGGGGTGGGTCTGTCAAGTATGGTCACCTTCGGAGGGGTACATCTGAGACCAATATTTCTTAAATGCTTCTCAATAATGATGGGTTCTAGGAGACTGTTATTATTTTTCCCAAGTTTCTTCTTTCTATCATAGCCCATGCTAAGGATCATTTGTAGCCCTTTGTTGCTATCATCCATGGGAAGATCAACCGCGGGTCAATTTTCTTCGTATAGTAGACTTGATGGGTCTTCTTCCACCACTTCTCAGCCTAGGTCCCCCCAACACCTAAATCTGGAAGGATCTGCTTTGAAATTTTGGGATGAGGAGGCATTTGGATGTAGTTTCCCATGTGACCTAGGAGATTGAGGTAACTCTAATACCACAAAGGTGCCTTTCTTCATTTTGTAATCCCCACACCCATTGTCCTAGATAATGGCCTTGATATCAGAAATGGCAGGGATGGCGGGTGTCTTTGTCTCAGATGAGGAGGCCAAGGTAGATGGGTCCACATATGGAGTTGAGGGGCCTTCATCGTTCTTTAGAACTTGGGGGATTTTGTAGTATTTAGCTTCTAGATTCTTGCAGTAGTAAAATGGTTCAGGATCCCCATGGACGGTGACCTCTTGGCCTTGATGTTGGAACTTAACACACTGGTGGAAAGTTGAAGCAATGGATTGCATCCCATGGATCCATGGGCGCCCCAGAAGGATGTTATAGGGTAATTCAAGGTCGAGGACTTGACATGTGGTTTCCATAATAGGAGGCCCTACTTGAATAGGGAGTTGGATAGTGCCTTGTGACACTCTTTCCTGATCATCATATGCTCTGATGGTTATACCTTTTCCTTTTTCAACAACATCCTTAGAGAAGCCCAAACTTTTTATTAGCTTAAGGGTACAAATATTCAAACCTGTACCTCCATCCACCAAGACCCTTTTGACTTTGTTTTTATGGATGAAAGCTTCGAGATGAAGCAAACGGTTGTGAGATGGTTAGGTTGGGAGGTCTTGATCAGAAAAGGTCAAGAGATGAGGTGTGGTGAGGTGTCCAACCATAGCTTGGAATTGTTCTGCATCAAGATCCATGGGAATGGAGGATGTGGCCAATGCCTCTTCTAGAATATTTCTGTGTGTGGGTGATATTTTTAGTAACTCCATGATGGAGATTTGAGTGGGGGTTCTTTTCAATTGGTCCAAGACATTGTACCCACTAGGAACTGATTTTGGATTTGAGGTGGATGCCCTAGATGGCTAAGATGGTCCAACAATGGTGACTTTTCTGTCTCTTGTGGTGACTCCACAATCGGCTTGGGCTCCCTTGATAGTGATGACAATGACCCATTCATCTAGGTATGCAACAACATGGTCATACACATGGTTTACACTTTTGTACTTTCCTTTACCATTGTCACTATTTCCCTTATTGTGATTGGGCATCGGATTCATGTAAATCTTCAGGTCCTAATTCCTTGAAGGTTGTTCCACATTTATGATCTTGTCACCAATAAGGTCTTGGATCAAGTTTTTCAACAGCATGCAACTGGAAGTTGTATGCCCCTTGATTTTATGGAAATCACAAAGGTGATTTTCATTGTACCATGACAGTTTCACTAGGGGTTCTTGATAGTTCTCATAGGTGCGGATCGTGATGAGTTTTTCTTGCATGAGTTTATTCATGATGGATTCAATTGGTTCCCCAAGGGTTGTGTATTTCCACTTGGGGGAATATTTTTTTCGCTGGGATGGTACCCTTGGTTGTTCAAATTATTCACCATTTGATTGTTTGGTTGTTGTGTTATGGTGTTGGCTTGTTGATTGTTTTGATTGTTGGTTTGTGGTTGCTGATATATCTGTGTGTTCTACCTCGGGGCACTGATTACAACTTTGGCATCAATGATGCCATCGTTAGTAGCATTTCTATTCTTTTTCCATGTTCGAGGTTTGCCATTGTAGTTGGTGGATGGGCGGTTGTATTGATACGTAGGTGTTTCCCCTTGTGAGATAAGGGATCGTTCGATGTTGAGTGCCTTGGGGATCAACTAGTCGTAGGTGGTGATGCACTGCATTTTTAGATGGAAAGACAAGGCCCCTTCAAGGTTGGTGATGATGGTACATATTTTTTGTTCCTCTGACACAACCCATTTGCTTCTATTGGACTTGGATCACCATCATTGTAAGAATGAAGCAAATGATTCCCCCTTGGATTGCTTTAGAGCAGATAGCTCTTCCAAACTCACATCTATCCCTATGTTGAATGGATAGTTTTGGATGAATGCGTCGACAATTTTTTGGAATTTCTTGATTCCAGGAGGGAGACGAGAGAACCACTCCATGGCGGGTCCTACCAAACTACAAGGGAATGGTCACATTAGGTAAGTGTCATTGTATGCGACTTCCATGCAATGTACTTGAAACTCCTTGATATGATCTTCAGGGTTTCCCATCCCTTTGTATTTTTCAAATTTTGGGATTTCAAATCCTTGTGAGAATAGTTTCATTGCAATTCTTTTGTCAAACAGGTAAGGGCACAAGTTCTTTGGTGTTTTTCATTGTTTTCCTTGATTGGAGGTCAAGAACCTATTGTGAGAGGAATTTGATCTGTGCTGACATATCGTCTCGAGGATCGGGAGGTGGAATGAAGGTGTTTTGAGGTGGTGTGATTGTGGGAGAGATGGGTGGATTGGTTGGTGTGTTGGTGGGAGGTAGTTGCACTTTGTGATGTGCCAAGTATGCTTGCAATTGATGTTGTACCAACAACACTTGTTGTTGGTCTTGTTGTTGTTGTGCCAACAAGGCTTGTTGTTGGGCCTGCTGCTGTTGTGCCAATAATGCTTGTTGTTGGGCGAGGAGTTGGGTTGCTTCTTGTTGCTCTTGATATTGCTGCAATGCTTGCTGGTATGCTTGTTAATGTGATGCTTGATGTTGTGCTTGGTACTATGCTTGAGCTTGTGCTTGTTGTGCTTGATATTGTGCTTGAGCTTGTTGGGCAGCTTGGGCAACTTCTGTGGCTTGTTGTTGTTGTAGCAAAGTTTGAGCTTGTACCTGGGCAGCTTGTTGATTTTGGTATTGTAGGAGTGTTGTTTGATAGGTTTGACGAGCTGCTTGTAATGTCATGTATTGGTTTGCCACATTTGGATTTGGTGGCAGCGGTGGAGGATTTGGAATTGTTGTTTGAGTGATGATTTGAGGTTTTTTTGATGTGAGTGGTGCGATTGATATGGTGGGTCCTTGTGAGGCCATGTTTTGATGTATGGGGATTGATGGTGTTGTTTGGATGGATGCCACCTGTTGTTGCAATATCGATGGCATATTCAAAGGATTTGATACACTGATTTGATTGATGTTCAAAGGATTGTTTTGGTTCGATTGATTTGTGATTGAGGGGGTTGCCCTAAACCAAGGATTGATGTAGATTTCAGTGGTAGTAGAGGTAGTGGTGGTGGAATCTGAGGTGGGATTGGTGGAAGTGGTGGTAGATTTACTGGAGCAAGTGACAATGAGGCCCCAAAGAGTCCTCCTTGTTCAAATAGACCCATTTGCACCAATGGGAGATAAACTTGTGTGTCAAGAGCATATGTCAGCGTTGCATGAAAAGAGGATGGATTATTGGTGTCATGGAAGATGAGTGGGATGTATTGATGCAGGGTATTTTGAGGGACGATATTTGATGTTCCTGCGATGGTATTTGCATCCAAAATTTGATTATTGACAAGGGGGTGTGTTTGAAGAGCATGGAGTAATGAACTCCCCTTGTTGACAATGGGTTGTGTCGTGGAAAGAGATGATGTGGATTGTGGAATGGGTTGGACGATGCCTTGAATGGGTGAGGTGAATGGTACAAGTGACATATTCTTAAAAGGTTTCTCCACAATGGTGCTTATATCATAGTCAGAAGGGAATTTATCACCTTCTTTTTCCAATTCTAGCATGTATTGCGAAGGATTAAGTTTCATCATGGTATTAACAATCCTACGATTTTTGGGGTTTTGGACCATTTCTATGATTTCATCCTATGTCATTCCCAAGACATTGTCAATGATGTCTTCTACTTGACCCTCTTGAAGGTCTGGTGATACTAGAGGAAGGTTGGGTGGGGGATTGCTTATCCAATGGGATTGATTTCAAGAGTGGTTTGACTCAAGTCACTTGAAGTAGATGTTTCCTTGTTGGCTTCCATGTTCTTCTTGTGTTGAGATCTAGTTTGAACCATAAAATAGGGATCAATTTTCAGGAATGTGGGAGATAAATCTCTAACTCCTTAGATTGACCCAAAATTTTAGGCACAAAAAAGAAAGTCTAGGATGAAGAGGATTGAAGGATGATGATGAGACAAATGAAGGATGGGTGATATGGATGATTGAAATTTTAAGAAATCTTGAGGGGGATACTAGAATTTGGGACTTTTGGATTTGATCTTGGTTTGACTTGATTTGGATTTGGATTTGGTTGTCTTTGATTTTGGATTTAGATTTGGATTTGATTTTGGATAATGAACAAATAGACCCTAAGATGTTATGGGATAAACTTGCTCATGAGATGATAATTTTGACTAAGTGTAAGGAGAAGGATGCATCCATACACACCTAGCCAAACAAGATGACTTTGATTTTTGATTTTGATTCAAGGATTTGCCAAAAGTATAGCATAGAGGATTTTTTCAAGATTTCCAAGAGTTATTGGTGAGATGATTTTGGTTGATGTTTTTGAAGATGGATGAAGGTTGATTTTGATCCTATGTGCACCTAGAAAGACTCTTGTTTACAAGACCTCAGTTTTGAAGAACATGCTAATACTTCCTATGTGAGATACTCAAACCTTTGAAAGAGACTTGGATTTTGACAATAGTAAAATGAATACAAATTTGGATTGTTCCTTGATGCATGTTTGTAAAAGTTAAATGTCAATTTTTCTCTAAATTCGTAAAGCATAGACAAAAGTTTCTTGTGAGCTTTTTGACTATGACCTTTGGACTTTAGTTTTCGGATTTTGATCTTTCGGGAAATCATTTGGAAGAGCACATGTGTGGGGTCCAATTGTTATTATCTTTTCTTAATGAATTCTTCTTACCACAAACACTCTCTTGATTAGGTTTTCAAACTAAATGTCTAATGTCCTAATTTCTTTTCATCCCACAAATTCCATTATGTGGAAATCAAGGAAATCAAGGCACTAGTTTCCTATTGTTGACTTTAGTGAAAGAAAATTGAGATGTAAATCCAAATACTTAGAAACCTCTAAGGATAAAATCCCTAGTGCAAGCAATAACACTTGGATTTTTTCAAAGGTATTTGCTCTTCCTAAAGGATTTGAAATTTGAGGATTATGTTGAATGTTTGTTTTTCAATGTTTAGGATCTAAGCAAAGTGTTTTGATTCCAAGATAATGCACAATCCTATGGATAGTCAAGAGACAATATTTGCTGAGTTCCCACTTGGATAAATCCAACTATGCCTACTCTTAGTGGATGATTAGAAGCTTGAACACACAAGCTCCCCCTTACAGTGCACTCTCTTCTCGGGTCAGCCAAGCTTTAGTACCCATGAAACTCCCATGGCATACTTCTCATCTCTACTAAGAGCCATAAAAATGTGGGATGGCTTTAGAATGACTGTTCTTGCACCAACAAATAGATAAGCATTTTGACCTTTATACAAAAGGTTCTAGTATAGAAATTTCGTTCGTGGGCCCAGATTATCCATACGACAAGAGACCATTGTTTCCCTTCTTGTCAGAACAATCCTCATGAGACTTGAAATTTCCTCAAGTAACCACACTTATATACCGAGTGGAAGTCGCTTGGCTTTAGCGTGTTCCCGGTTGGGTTGTTTCCTGGGGTGATTAATTTTTCCCACCAAGAAGGCCCTTTAAGGGTAAACAAAAGCAAGCAAGCACATCCATAGTTTGACCAATCTTTGTTGAGAAACAAAGAGAGAACACACACGATATACCTAACTCACACTCACAAACTTTGTTCAATTTTAAGAGCCCAATTGAAATGTGGAGGCAATCTTTTATGCAACTTAATGTCACCAAAAAAACTTTTGATTCTCAAGATCTCTATGAAGTGCGAGAGAAGTGCATACGCCATTTTAAGTGAAATTACTTTGCAAAAAGGATTACAAAACATGAAAGCACATGTTTATTTTAACTTCAAAGCATAAATGAATTCTTTTTAAGCACCAACTTTGAAGTGTGAGATTTGCTTGTTCAATTGTTAAGTCCAAAATCAAAATCTAGTATGTTTCTAAGTTTAATTTTAACCAACTTGGAAAGGTCAAATCAATGGTTAATTTTAAACCCAAAACTAAAGTGAGTTGGCCTAAAACAAAAAAAAGAAGCAGAAAATAGAATCCCTAAGCATTTAAAAATGCTTTGTCAACTTCAAGTTCAATGCTCAATTTCTTCAACTCCAATCTGCTTGCTTTTGTTCGATTTCAATGCTCAATTCCAATGCCAACCTACGACATTACAAAGTTATCACAAATTAGAAGTATGATATTTCAAGGAATCAATGATAACTTTACAAAAAAATAAATCACACATTGATGATCTCCTAAATGTACTTTGGTCCACAATAAAGCTTTACGGATGATCTCTTAAATGTGTTTGAAGCATGATAAATGATTATGCATTCCTCTATTTGTACCCCATACAAATAGATGAAACAAGAGTTGAAATATAGCAAAAAGCACAATATATTGTTAGATCCATTTGGTTATTGAATTTCTACACCAATAAATGTGTTGATCAGTAAATGAGACATGAACAGATGCAACCTCAACGCCCCACCTACAATGATTATTTTTTTCTTATTTTATGAGGAAACTCCGTCAAAAGACTTTAAGATTTTCGCCTTTTCTAATTTGACAAACAACCCATCAAACACCGTGACTTTTGATTTTTTAAAGTTGAAATGACAAAGAAGTAATAAAGAATGGCCTATGCCGAATATAATATGTATGAAATGTATGGCTTAGTGGAATGTAAGTGCTTTATGTGCTAGTCATGTTTTAGATCAGTACCAAAGAAACAATATTAAAAATATAAATACCCAATCAATTAAATCTAAGTTTGTTAGAAATGGCATTTGTAATAATGGAAATGATGAAGCTTCGGCAATCAAAGTTTTCCCATATTGCAGAGTATTTTCCTCAACAAACATAACAGTTGTGAATGCCCACGTTGATGATTTCCTTGACCAGATATCAAATGCAGAGAGGAAACAAGGTAAAATGCAGAAACATAAATCAAGACAGAAGAAGTGGTCAATAGCAAGGTACATGAGCTATTTAACAACATGCCTCTACTAAATGCAATCTCCCAAAAATATCATTCACTATCAAGTATGCACAGAAAAGAAAAAAAAAGAAATGATTGGTTGAAAAGGCTTCCAAAAATTTCAAGCAAATGCAACTATCAGGTGTCTTTAGCCGCACCCAAATGTTATTTGAGAGACTTTCAAACTAACACAATTAGCAGGTGTAAATGGATTTTATCTAAATTGAGTGTATTCAAATGCAACAACATACACAAAGGTGTACGAAATAATTGATAGGAGGACTCAAAAGATGCAGATTACTCCCTCAGCCTGCACCCTCTTACTGGCTTTTCAAATGTTCTTTAAAATTTCACCAAGAAAGAGTCCAATAGATTCTTCAATTTCATCAGCTATGAGGACGTGAATTTCATCAGAATCTTATACTGCCTCAGATTTCAATGCTTGGGGACAAACACAATATGATGGAGATCTTGAGTGGGTGATGGTCATCCTCCTGCACACATTGACATGAGATTGAGATTTTTATTTTAAGACTAGGAAATCACACTATAATTTGTAGGAACATGACAAAATACAGTTGGTTTGGATATCTTTTCAACCGATGCATTTTCACCTAATGAAATGGAAATAAGATTTTAATACCGACGACGTTGGATTTTAATGTTTCCATTATCCATTTCTACTGCTTAATGTGGAAAAGAGCGAAATATCTTCAAACTACACATAATTTTTGCAAATTTCTATTATCTCATAAAATATTTTTTCTTCCTAATGTGCTATCATTTCATTATAGTGTATTTCTTAAGAAGTTCCATAATCACTCTATTATAGAAAACCTTTGCAGCATGATTAAGCACTGCAAGTTAACAAAATAAAGGTTGATAGGTTGAAAATGAAAGCCCTCCTTCTAGCGCCATTCTGTAGATGTCTAATAATCTACAAAAATTTTAAACTTTAACACACATTAGCATGTTAGTCATTTAGAACACAACAAATTAAACATCTCTATGAAATACTCCATCATGTTAAATATGGAATCAAAGAAACAATAAAACTAAACAAAAGCATATGAAAACATGATGCAAACTCTCTCATAGTGGATTGGTGCTACTTTGATGTGGAAAGTAGCCCTTTCCCAACCCTTGATAAGCTTTCAAAATGATGAGCAAGATGCAAGTGATGAAGAAAATGTGTGTATAGTGTAGATGCATAAAACTGTGGATAGATTTCAAGTAGAGAAGGCCTCTATTTATAAGTTAGAGGTTTGAAGAATTGAAAAATAGGAAGAATGTGAGATTAAGAAAGGAAAAATGAGATTGAGACATTTGTCTCAATGCCAATGGGTAAGGATTGATCACACTTTGTATGTGTTTGTAAGATGCACCAAATACATGTTTGAGAGACATGAAATGCATGTGCTTGAATTGTTTTTGGGGGGAGAAATTGTTTGAATGAGAAAGTCAAATAAAGGGAGTCAATTAAAGAATATTCCCTATAATGTGCTTTTGAGAGGGAAAATGAGATAATTAGTTAATTAGAAAAATTGATTTTCATGTTTAAGTGGGTGGGTTAGTCAGGGGTTGAGTTTGACTGAGGTTGAGTCAAAAGCTAGAGAATGGGTAATGAAGATTAAAGTTAATTAATTTAAAATTTAATTAACTTTGAGTGGGTTAGTGAATTTGATTTAAATCATTTGATTTATTTAATCAAATAAGAGGACTTTGGGTATTAATTACACAAATTGATTTATTTAATTAAACAAGAGGACTTTGGGGATTTAATTAAATAAATTGATTTATTTAATTAAATAAAAGGACTTTAGTGAATTAATCTAATAAATTACTTTATTTGATAAATAGAGGAAATGATATTAATTGATTAGAATTAGATGCATGATGTCGATTAACATTATTTGCATGTCTACAGGGATTGACATTTCCTTATCTTGGAAGATCCTTCTGTTCCTCTCCTTCCAAACCTCCCATAAGACAATCAAAGGACTCATCAACCATAAATCTCCTAACAAAGATTTCTTTAAAGGGGATGGCCAAGAATGTAAAAAAGCTAATAGCTTGTTGGGGAATTTTGTTTTCCACTGCAACTTCAAACACAACCACTCCCAAATCACCTGCGGAAACTTGCAGTTTAAGAATAAATGATCCACCATTTCCTCAGCAGCTTTGCACAAAGGGCACCTAGATGGTCCATGAAAACCTAGCTTTGCAAACTTGTCCCCAGTTAACACCCTTCCTTGAGCTGCTGTCCAAGTGAAAATGCCAGCCTTGGGAAGGAAAGCTTTATTCCAACACAATTGATTCCGTAAACTGGGCTCATAAACACCTGAGGAAGCAAGAATAGCATAACCTTCTTTTGTAGAATAGACCCCCTTAGCCGAAGCATGCCACCGAATTCTATCCCTACCTTGTCTCCCCAACACACATCTCTCCTTCATAACCTCCTCAAAGGCCTCAACATCTTATGCCTCCAACCCCAACTGATTGGGAGACTTCCTGCAATAGAAACCATCCTTAAAACTAGAGAGATCATCGAAGTAATACCTTACCCTATCACCTCACTCCTATTTAGTTTTTTCCTTAACCCGGGCAAGAGAAGGATCCCCTACTAGAATGGGGAATCCTTCCCAAGAATCCTCCTAGAAAAGCGCTTCCCTGCCATCTTTCACCTCCTAGGTCAAGTAATCCAGAATGAGATCTCTGGAGCTTTTAATGAAATTCCAAATTCGAGACCCACTAGGAAGGGCTCTAGCCTTCAAAAAATAGTTATAATCATTATCCAGATATTTGGCTCTAACTATTTTGACCCATTTTAACTTCGAATGAGTATGAATAGTCCAAGCCAGTTTGGCCCCAAGGGCCTTATTTTGCAAAAGCATATTTTTCAACCTTGCGCCATCTTCTTCCCTTGTTTCACACACTTTTTGCCACTTTATTGTTGGAAGGGAGTATTAAATATCATATTTATTGTAATAAAAGTATAAATAAAACTACAAGGAGCTAGGAGAAATATATACATCTCTCTCTCTCTCTCTCTCTCTCTCTCCCTCTCTCTTCATCCCTCTCCCTCATCTTCTTGCTCTAATTCTCTCTATCTCCACTCACCCTCTCCCTCTCTACCTACCTTTCCCTCAATAAATCTCACCCTGCCTCTCTTTCTACCTACCTCACCCTCCCTCCCACCTTCCACTCTCTCACTATCTCTCTCTCCCCTCCCCTATCTACTCTCTATCTCTCTCTCCCCTTCCCTATCTACTCTTTATTCCTTCCACCTTACCTCTACCTACCTCTCCTTACCGCCTTCCCTCTCTCTCTCTCTCTCCCTCCCTCTTTCCCTTCGAACCTACCTCTCTACCTATTCTTCCCTCCCTCTCCCATCCCTCTCTACTTCTCTCTATATCTCCTCTCCCACCTTCCCTCCTAACCTACACTCCCATTTTCCCTCCTTCCCCCTCTCTCTACCTCTATCTCCCCTTCCCCCTATACTCTCTATCTCCCCTCAATCTATCTAAATACCCCGCCCTTTATCCCTCCCAACTCACCCCTCTCTCTCTCTACCTCCATCCCTCACTACTTCTCTCCATATCCCCTCTTCCGATGTCCCTCCAACCCTATATCTCTCTCCACCTACCCCTCCCTCCCTTTATCTCTCCCACCCTACATCTATCTCTCTACCTCTCCCTCCCTACCTCCATCCCTCTCTAATTCTCTATGTCCCCTCTCCCTACATCTGTCCAACCCTACCTCTCTCTCTACCTACCCCCCCTCTCTCTCTCCCCCCTCCCTCCCTCCCTACCTCCATCCCTCTATAATTCTTTCTATATCCCCTCTCCCTCTCTCTACCTCTCCCTCCCTACCTCCATCCCTCTCTACTTCTCTCTATAACCCCTCTCCCTCTATCCCTCCAACCCTACCTCTCTCTACCTACCTCCATCCCTATTTACCTCTCTCTATCTTCCCTCTCCCTTTATCTACACTCTCTCTCTACCTACCTCGTCCTCTATCCCTCCCACCCTACCTCTCTCTCTACGATGAATACCCCTCTATCTACATCTCTATCTCTTCATACATATAACTCCCTCATTCTCTCTCTATCTATCTCCCATCTCCATATCCTTCTCTATATCGTTTGAACCCCCATCCTTTGTCTCCTCCTCATCCATAATATTATAATACAACCTAATATAATATTTAATAAATATTAGAATATATTAATATTAACATAATATATAATATTTATACTATATAAATATAATATTATAGTATTACATCATATAAATACTATAATATATTATATATAATGGTTTTTTGCTAGTTAATATATTATATATAATATTATAATATATGTATAATATTTGATTGCTATAAATTCATTTTTTGTTTAATAAAATGGATATCCATTTTTTGAATCTTGTTTTCTCATCTGGTGAAAATAAGCTTAAAAAATGAACATCCTTTTTAGAGCACAAAATAGGTGGGCAAAACGGACCAATACCCATTTTGGGTGTTCCAATGGTCTCCACATGCTCTTTGGTGTTGGGGATGTTATTTTTGTTCGATATAGACAAATTTTTTCTCTTTTGAACTCTTTTACATAAAATTTGATTCCATCAATCATCAAGGTACTTATTTTTGTTTGTATAATGGGAAGTAATAGTCGTCATAAAGCCAAAAGGAAGAGAAAATTTCAAGTGGGGGAAATTGAAGCAAGTAGGGAGAAGCATAGATCAAGGAAGAGGATGGAAAGAAAAGGTTTGTCAAATACTCTTCAAGGAAAAGGCTCTTCTTTACCCTTAAATGACATTGAACGAAACTATGATATTGAATTTGAAAACACTGAACATGAAATTGAAAATGAAAATGTTGAACATGAAATACAATTTAAAAATGTTGAACATGAAATTGAAAACGTTACAAAATGTGATGAAACACCTATTGATAAGAGTAACATCATAGAAGAACAAGAAGAAATACATCAATTTTTTCTTCATGAAAATGGGTTTGAACCCCATGAAATTGAAATTTCACTCTATAATCCACTCTTTCATAGCATTGATGAAATTGATAACACACATGAAACAATCAAATTCATCGTATATCCAAATTACATAAGAAGAGAGGACCTTTATGAAGAAGAAAATGAAATCCTAAATCCATATTTTTGTAATGAGCCAATAAAATTTCAAAACATTCAAGAAAATTATTGTAAAAAATATTTTAATGCACTCAACTCTATTGGAAAGACTAGTAAGGAAAAAGATAAGAGATTTTCTCTTAGAGTAATATCAACCTCATTAGTAAGAAATCAATTAAGAAAGGCTCAATTATTGAGGCAAATATGTGTTGAATTAAGGCTAAATCGTAATACATTGTCAAAAGCACTAGAAATAAGATCAATACTAGATAGTCCTCTTCAAAATGATACTTGGGATTTTAATGGAAGACTTTCACGAGTTGATAAGAGGCTAACTAATATCACAAAGGATGAAATTCAATAATTTTGGTACTCTAAATCTAGAGTATCACCTAATGTAAAAGATGTTTTAAAATTAGTAATTGGTGTTCAAGAACACACACCACATCCTAGACATTTATTAGAACATATCCAAAGAACATTGTACAAAATATTTTGTGAAACACATCCAAATGTGAAAATATCACAAAGGGCATTTGAATCTTGTAAGTTGTTTTATTGTGTTCCTCTTAAAATTCGTAATACATGTTGCAAATACCATGTAGAGTTTTCTATCATGAACTATTATGCAATATTATTTCTACTTTACATACTAATGAAATTCTATAGGAGTGTGGTGCAATGTAACTACCAAAGTCATTGAGGGACTTATTAGATCTATTTTTATGTGCTAGAGATGATGGTTGTATTTTCTATACAAAATGATTGTTTAAATGAAAAGTTTTTGCAATGTGGTGGGTTATCAAAGTTTATATCATGTGCTCATGAGGGAAATGAGCATAATTTTGGAAAACAAATGGTTGAGAAAAAGAGATATGAGATAGAGAAATACAATTTGAAGAGTGAAGGTGAAGGTTCTAGCTGTGAGTTGGTTACAAGAGAAGTAAGTGTTTCTGATTTTATTTTAGTTAAGAAAAATATTTTTTACAAGTATGAAAGAAATAACTACAAGTCTAGATGGTTATATCAACATTTTAGGATGTGTAAGTATTTTTTCCCAATTGGAACTATTATCTCTATAGTCGATTTGCAAAAACTACACATTACAACCATAAAATGAAGTCCAGTCTCAATATTACAATTCAATTTAGATTGCTATTTTTGTTCACATCACATATAGACATGACATTGATAGTACATAAGAGAACAAGAGGATAGTCAGGGACTACCATTTTTATATGAATGATGATCAATATCATTCATCAAAGTATGTGCAATATTGTTTAAAAAAAATTAAGTTATTGCAAGAAAAAGATATTAGAATGGTTCAACATCTCATTTGGTTAGATAATTGCATTGGTCAATTCAAGAATGTTCGTATCTTTTATTGGTTGAGAAGAATGCATGTAGAGAGTGGTATACCTCATATTTAGATTTTTTTGAAGTTGGGCATGGAAAAATGAAGCATAATGGAGTAGGTGCATGTGTGAAGAGAGCTCTAGTTAAAGAACAACTAAAGATTAGAGGTGGAACTACATTCAGTGACACAAGTTCTATTGTCGAGTGGTGTAACTATGCATTGTCACAAGGAGGGGCCCTTGATTAAAAAGTGTGAAAGTTATTTTGGTTGGTTGATGAGGGGATAATGGGAGAGATATTGGATTCTTAGACGATAAAGGAATCATCAAATATGCATTAATTTAAAAGCTCAGATGCAATTACATGGACTATTTGGATACAAGATTTAGCTTATTTTTGTGAGAGTTGTATTAAATGTGAGTGGGGTCATTATGAGTCAAGTGAGTGGGTAGATACATGGATTTCACAATATCTAACCTATTTTATATCAAACTCATTCATCTTTACTCAGTGAAATGGAAAGTTCATTTGACTATGAACATATTTTAGACCTTGTTCATCTAGGATATGTTTATGCAGTTGTTGCACCATATGGAAATGAGGAGAGATTAGACTATTTGTTGGAAAGATGTGTTCAAGATAAACAAAATAACAAAAATTGTGATAGATGATGACGGGTTTACATATTCTACAAGATCAATTGTTATTGCTAGAACTTGGTTATGAACATATATGATTAGAAAGAATGAAATTCCTGTATTTGAGGACTTTGAGAAGCACAAAACCATACTCATGTATTCACACCTAGTTGTAGCAATGGATGTTAAGTGATTGAAGCATCATGCAAATACAATAGCCAAATAACTATGGATGATTAGTAATGTTGATCACAAAGTAATATTGGATACTTTGAAGGTAAGAGATGATCGAAATGATCCCTCAAACACACTCGAGTAGTAGATCTATGTTTTTCTCTATGTGGCAGGTATGATATTGCTCATCTTAGCTAGACTCATGTTTTTCTATGTATTGGATTAAAAGTAGGTTAAAGATTATTTTTCATAAAAAGTCACTTGTATATAAAAATGTAGGTTTTTTGGAGAACAAAGGTATATTTTTCAAGCAATTCAAATCAATACATCCACCGTTGTGTTATGAGTATGATGATGTTATGATGGTAATGCATCCACATATAATTCATAAGGTGACATCTATGATAGAATTCCAAGTAGTGATTCTTAATCTTGCATCATATTTGGTTTGAGAGAATGTCCAACTAACTTTGAAGTTCATTTTGCTTATGCTCAACAATTTTTCAATATTTATATGCAAGTCTATTTCACACAAATTTGGAGCATGATGAGGTTACCATGTAAATAAATTCACCATTTTGTAGTTTAAAATAGGTCTTGAAGATTGTTTTTCTTAACAATTCACTTGTTTATAAATGTAGGTTTTTTGGAGAATAAATCTACTAGGGATACACGATTGAGATCAATAGTTACAAATTTTGCATTGATCACATATAACTCATAAGGTGACATGTACAATATAATTCTAAGCAGCGATTCTTAATCTCGCATCATATTTGGTTTGAGAACGTTAAGTTAAATTTGTAGTTCAATTGATTACACTCAATATTTTTTCAATATTTATATGTAGGTCTATTTCACACAAGTTTGGAGCACATCAAGGTTACGATGGAAATAAGTCCACCATTTTTGAGTTTAAAATAGGTCTTGAAGAATATTTTTCTTAACAATTCACTTGTTTATAAATATTGAAATTCAGTTTAGAAACCACTGGTAGCAAAGGGGAACTTAGGGCCCGGAGGGCGGAGTTCCGTCAGTGATTTACCGTCAGGAATGGCGAAGTCCACACGGAGTTCCGGGAGCGGAAGTCCGGATGGTCGGGCCCGAAGGAGACGAAAGCAGGCCGAAATGTTTGCAAATTTCACCGGATGGAAAACAGGGAGCCGGGTCCTGAGGCTCGAGAAGGTGGAAACCTTTCGCCATTTAGAACGATGATCACAAGGGGGAAACCCGGCTAGGGAAACCCGGTGGGGCGGGCCCGATAGGCTCCAAGGCCGCTGGCAAAGGAAAACTGCCAAGGAGACTCTACAAGGCACCAAGACTTGACAAAATTGAAGGGGAAAAGCACGGTCAACTCAAGATGAGACCTTGGACGTACGTTGACCACCCAGGACACTAAAATGGGGGCACGCAAAATGAGGTGGCGACAAAATGACCCGGCAAGGTGAAAGAAAAAGAGGGTCCCCGTTCCGAACATGGCGTGTGTGCTGAGGGAACAACAGTTTATAGTACCTATGATAACTACTCATGCAGTCTATAAATAATATGAATAGAACAATCTATTCTTTTACCACTTCAAATTTAAAGAATAAAATAACACATCTAGGGGTAGAAATCTTTGGAATTGGACAATCCAAACACCCTACTTAGTAAAGTGATGTGATCCTTTAGGTCCTCTTGAAATTCATTGAGAAATTCAGTTATCTCAATGGTTGATTTTATTCTATGTAGTAGAAAGGTGTCATTGACAAAGTTAATTACTTGGGCAATGTGGTTCTTATAGTATTTAAGGGTTTCCTTCATATTGATTTTATCATATTTTAAATAAACAAGAAGTTCAAATACTCTCTCAATTAGTTTAGAATTGATATCTAATATATTTTTATTTTTAAGGCCAAACACCTTTGCCTATTCTTGGTTTTATACTTTTGCACAAGCCAAAACTAATTCTCTTGATTGGAAGGAAACAGGGAAGGTAGCAACATCTACCAGTTGTAAGTTACCTATAAATTGGGCCATGAAGGTTATATCTTCCTCTACATATACCCTTTGTGATAATTATTGGACATTAACATGTCCAAAATCCATAACATTAATGTTATTCCATGGAGAGGATGTTTTGGAAGCCACCTCATATCCTTTGAACTCATACTTCATCTCTTTTGAGGTCCCTAGCCTTCTTGAATTTTTACCATCAAATACACATGAAATCATTAGTATATTCATTTAGGAAAAAATTCATTCAATTTCATGCTAATGATCCATCTAATTAATCCTTTTAAAAATGGTTGTTTTGATTATTATAATAAAGGGAATAGAGTAAGCTATAAAGATGCATATTTTTCCCTAAAATAACAATTATAGAACTAAGAAGCTTATCATAGAACCTAGGGAAATAAAACTTTAAGAAAAAATGAGGTTCATGAATTAAGGATACCAAAAAATAGGTGCTTTGAAGGAGGGAAGTTTGATTAGCAAGGTATAAAGTGATGTCACAATGTTAGGATCAAACCTTAGACTTATTGCTAACATATTGCTCTAATAAAGAAGTATTGAAAGTCCAAGTTTTAAAGATGTTGTGAATAGGGGAAATGAGAATAATGAATTCAATAAGGAAATGAAGTCATAACAAACCCAATTCAATAATCAAATGATCTAATCTCAATGAAGTGTGTGAAAAACAAATATGAAAACAAATGAAATCAAAACTACTTTACCTCCACCAAAATGCCTAGCCTTACTCCATTGTAAAATTTTAAATTTTGCTAATTTGAATGTATGTGGATCGCTCAAATACATTAGCATAACCTAGATATGAAAAGCAATGCAAAACTAAGTATGGATGCAAGATTCATCAAATTCGTTGAGAGATCATGATTCATGGGGTTCATGAAGGGATTGAATGGCTAAATCTTTGGTGTTTTATAGCTTTTACTGATATTATATCAATGATGTAGGATGTTTGGAGAGACCAATGGATGAGGATGTCTTGGAAACCATGAGGAGCATGCACATTACATGTGTCAGGATGAAGGGTTGTGATGAGTTCAATGATCTCATGAATTAGAGGACTAATTGCATAGGTAGATGAAGTGGAAGTGAGTGAGATCAATAGATATAAATTTTGTAGTGATCACATATAATTCATAAGGTGACATATGATAGAATTCTAAGTATTTATTCTTAATCTTACATCATATTTGGTTTGAGAGAATGTTAGTTAACTTTGTAGTTAATGTTGATTATTCTCAATATTTTTTCAATATCTATATGTAGGTCTATTTCACACAAATATGGAGCATGATGAGGCTACAATGGCTATAAATCTGCCATTATTGAGTTTAAAATAGGTCTCGAAGATTATTTTTCTTAACATTTTTATGGTATATGCTTAATAATTTTGAGGTGTATTGTCAATTATGATAATATTGGCTTCACATTTTTTTAATATTTAAATGTATATGTTTTTGGGAGTAGCAATGGTTTGAGATCTATCTCATTGAGTGAGGATACAGGTAGAGAGGAGTGACTTCTACAAGGGAAACGACAAGGATCACCCTAGGGTGGTAGAGATGAGAATGACACATAGCCATGGAGAAAGATAGGCTAAGATGATATCTATAGGAGATAGATGCCCTAGGGGCACATTTTTGGATATGTGTGTATGCTTTTCAAAGCTGATTACTGAAGACTACATTGACGTATTTGTACATGTGGACATGAAAAATATGATATAGACATTATTAGTTATATAATTGATGACAGATCTGATTTTTTATGTGTATTCTACCAATACACATGGTATGTAGCTAGATTACTTAGATTTGGATGCTCATAGGTATACATGTTCATAAATCTCTAGTGTATGTATGTTCATGAATCTCATTTGTATGTATATTCGTGAATCTAATGTGTATGTATGTATGTATGTTCATGTGTATGATGTATGTTCATAAATATCATGTGTTTATGTATGTATGCATGTATGTTCATTAATCTCATGTGTATGTATGTATGTATTTATGTTTATTAATCTTATGTGTATGTATATTCATGTGTGTATATTCATGCATCTCATGTATATGCACATGTATGTTCATGAATCTCATGTGTATGTATGTTCATGCCTGTATGTTCACGATGTTGAGTTGAAAAAAAAGAGAGGTTTATGTTGAGGGATTTCATATCCACTTGTAGATCTAGACTAAACATTCTTGTGTCATGAGCTTCAAGAACTACTTTGTCATAGTTTGGAATTTTTTTGTCATAAGGCTCTTAAGAGACTGCCCAAATACAACACCTTGGAATGATTGAGTGACTTAGGGAACAAACAAATGTCTTCCCTAGCATTTACCCACCCACCTTGACATGTTGGTGAAGTCGGTTTTTGTCCATGATGCATAAAATGAAAATATGCTTATTGCCAAATTTGCACTGCTCTCCATTGGTAGTTTTTGAAATAATGCATTCTAAGTTGGCAAGGTCAAACGGTGTTGAGTTGACCAAAATTGAGAGAGGTTAATGTGGAGGAGTGAAATTGAATTTTAAGTATTGACAAAACATTCTTAGGTGACATGAGCTCCGAGAACCACTAATTCATAGTTCAATATTTTTTTCTTAGGAATCTTAAGAGACTACATCGAAATAGTGCATGAGCCAGAATGGTTAGGTGACTTGGAAAATAAAAAAATGCCTTCCCTACTACCCACCTTGATGTTTTGGCACATTTTTTTTTCCTCTAGGATGCATGAAACAAAAAGTATGCTTCTTGCCAAATTTGTAGTGCTCTCTACTAATAGTTTTTGCAAGTATACATTCTAAGTTGGCATGGTCAAATAGTGTTGAGTTGACAAAAAATGAGAGAGGTTAATGTGGAGAGGTTCCATATCAACTTGTGGGTATATAAAAATCATTCTTAGGTGCCACGAGCTCCAAGAACCACTAAGTCATAGTTCAACAAGTTTTTGCTCTTATGGCACTTAAGAGACTACGCCAAAATAGTGTAGTGCGAAATGATTAGGTGACTTGGAGAACAAATAGAGGCCTTCCCTAGCATTAACCTGATCACCTTGTGATGTGTTGGTGTAGTCAATTTTCTTTAGGACACATGAAATGAAAAATATGCTTCTTTCCAAATTTGCACTACTCTCCACTAACAATTTTTGCAAGAATGCATTCTAAGTTGACATGGTCAAATGGTGTTGAGTTGACCAAATCGAGAGAGTTTAATGTGTAGGGGTGTCATATCAGCTTGTAGGTCCAGATGAAACATTCTTAGGTGTCATGAGCTCCAAGAACCACTAAGTCATAATTTGGCAGTTTTTTGCTCTTAGGGCTCTTAAGAGACTACACTAAAATAGCGCACTCCAGAATGATTGGTTGACTTGGAGAAAAAATAGAGGCCTTACCTAGTATTTAATTTCCCACCTTGATATGTCGGCATAATTCATTTTTCTCTAGGATGTATGAAATAAAAAATATGCTTCTTTCCAAATTTGCACTGCTCTCAACTAATAGTTTTTGCAAGTATGCATTCTAAGTTGGCATGGTAAAATGGTGTTGAGTTGATAAAAATGGAGAGAGGTTAATGTGGATGGATGCCATATCGAGTTGTAAGTTCAGAAACAATATTCTTAGGTTCCACGAGCTTTGAGAACCACTCCATTATAGTTCGATACAATTTTTTTCTTATGACACTTAAGAGACTATGCTAGAATAGTGCACTATGGAATGATTGGGTAACTTGGAGAACAGACAAATGCCTTCCCTAGAATTTACCTACCCACCTATATGTGTTGGAACAATCGATTTTTCACTAGGACTTATGGAATGAAAAATATGCTTCTTGTCAAATTTTCATTGCTATCCACTGACAATTTTTGCAAGTATGCACTCTAAGTTGGCATGGTCAAACAATGTTGAGTTGAATAAAATAGAGAGAGGTTAATATGGAGGGATTCCATATCAGCTTGTAGTTTTAGAAAAAAACACTAGATTAGGTGCCACAAGCTCTTAGAACCACTCAGTCATAGTTTGATAGTTTTTTGCTCTTAGGGCTCTTAAGAAATTACACTAGAATAGTGCACTTCAAAATGATTGATTGAATTGGAAAATGAAAAGAGGCCTTACCTAGTGTTTACTTGCTCATCTTGATGTGTTGGAATAGCTGATTTTTCTCTAGGATGCATGAAACAAAAAAGTATGCTTCTTGCAAAATTTATACCACTCTCCTCTGATAGTTTTTGCAAGTATGCATTATAAGTTGTCATGGTCAAACGATGTTGAGTTGACCAAAATAAATAGAGGTTAAGGTGGAGAGATACCATATTGACTTTTAGATGCAGGAAAAACATTCTTAGGTGTCATGAGCTTTGAGAACCACTCCATCATAGTTTGGCAATTTTTCCTCTTAGGACTCTTAAGAGATTATGCCAAAATAGTGCACCCCAAAATGATTGGGTGACTTGAAAAACAAACAAAAGCTTTCCCTAAGGTTTTCTTACCCACCTTGATGTGTTGGTGTAGAGAAATTTTCAATACTATTGACAATTTTATAATTTAGCAATTTAGCAACTTTTGTTTGAACAATCATTTTCCCATGGACAGGTTAGAGTTTTCTCATTTTTCTCATTTTTGTGGATATAATGACACCCCATAGTTATATATATTTGTGTGTACTGCCCTAGGAAACAAAAATATTTCATTTTTTAGCATGTATTCATGCGATTTGATAATCTTGTGGGTTGTTATGACTATCCCAATGCGATAGTGGACTATTATGTGGATTATGACACCCCTAAACTCATGAAATTAATATGACACCCCTAAACTCATGAAATTAATAATGACAATCCTAATCAACATGACTATACAATTGATCTGACTATCATCATTTATTTTAAACAAGGATATGATCTTATAAAGAGATTTATAAAAAAAAAAGATAAAATACTTAGGTGAGTCATTCAATTAGGGGATAAATTTCCACCCAAATATGACCTCTCCAAGATTTAAAAAAATAGTGCACCCTAACTCTCTAGACATCCATCCTTCCTCACCTCAATTTCTTTGGTCACACATCAAAAACAATACACCCATACAAACCATCAACCTCGATTCCTTTGGTCAAACATCAAAACCAATACACCTAGCATCACTCTCATTAATACTTCCAACCTCCTCCACTACTTATCTCATCTCTTGACGAAGAGTGGAAGGAAATGAAATATTTGGTGGATGGATTGAATAAACATGTCAATATCACATATTTTGTTCCCTTCCTTCTTCAATATCTTAGAAATAATTCAAATAGAAAGGCAAGGGGGACCCTAGGTAACATGCAACTTATATATTAATAAAGAAACTTATATACATCTTTATCATTAATCTCGACCTAGAACTAGCATTCCATGTCACTTATTTTGATGCACTAATCAAAAAGAAAATTCAAATTGAAAAAGCCATCATTGCTAAAGAGGAAATTAAAATTTATTCAAACGATAAAAAACAAAATGAAACTATAGAGACTAAGGATAAAAGAATCAAATTTGGTGAAGTTGCCCAAGACAACCAAATTTAACACTAATAAAGGTGTTACTATAAATGGATGGGAAATATAATTTAATTTTTCCATTCAAATTTACCTTATAGATATCCTCTTGAATGTCTTTAAGGGGACCTCTACACACAAGCTATAGAAGAGGACAAGTACTTTTTACCAAAGGAAAATTTCAGCCAATAAATTTTATCTTAAAAAGTGATTATAGAATTTAGAGAGAATAGAGGATAAAGGGAAACCTTGTTGAAATCCAATACCCCATAACTAATTTCATTGTATTAAATCTAATTTGTTTTAAGTTTAGAAATGGATAGTCATAAAATTTATAGATTGTAATTCCAAGTTTAAAGAAAATTCTTATATGATCGATACATGTTTTAATATCTTTTCAAAGTGATAGTGTTAATAGCATTTTTAAACTCAACAAATAAAAATAAAAATATTATTTACTTAAAAAAAAATTTTAGTCATAATCCTAAATTTTAGAATATGTTTAATATTTGAGTGTTATTGTTACCCAATTTTCACCTACGGGTTCAATCAGGGGAAATTATGTTTTAAATTCGGCACATGGATTAAATGTGGCTCTCATAAGGGTTGAGCCCAGCGTGCAGGTGTTCAGATTTCATTGGGAAGGTCTTTATCTGATGCTATTTCACAAGGAAGTCTATTGGAAAGCCTTGCCTCAATCAGATTTGGCATAAAACTCCTGAGGAAGAAAGTTGTTGGGACCTTTCAGATGTCTTGTCGACTGGCAGTGTGTTATATTCATTTGGGATCCATCAGTTGGCTAGATATTTTATTCGCCGTGGGTTTTTATATGTCTCCCCGACTGCTAAGGTCTCGCCGACCGTTGCATAGGGCTAGCGTCATCGAAAGAAAGGAGTTCGGTGAAAGGTCTGGTCGACAAGAGGAAGTATTGGTGAAAGAAAGGAGTTTTTCGTAATGTCTCAGCAAACAAGTAGAGTCTCGACGATAGGGGATAGTGAAGGGGTAAAGTCTCACTGACAGGGTGGACTCTTTCCAAAGTGAAATGGCGTCAGTGTAAAGTTTTGAGCTTGACGAAAGGTCTCGTCGATCAAGCAAAGTCTCCCCGAAATGAAATAAGCTCTCGCCGAAACATATGGCCTCGTTGAGAAGTCTTGCTGACAGTGAAGTGAGCTCGGGGCGAAAGAAAGGAGCTCAATGTGAGGTCTTGCCGACCTGAAAGAATCTCGCCGAATGGATATTTGGAATCAGTAAGACTCCTGGCTGTGGGGTTTGAGTTCGGCATGATGTCTCGGCGAAAGCAGGTGGTCTCCCTGAGAGAGGTTGCCTTCGGCATAAAGTCTGGCTGAGTGGGGAATGTCCTGCCGACAGAAGGGTGCCTTCGGTATAATATTTCGAGTTTGAGGAGAAGTCTCCCCGACCTGAGGATATCTCGTTGACCGTTGTGCACAAGTGGTCTGAGCTCGTCGAAAGGTGGGGGCTTCGGTATGATGTCTCACCAACTGAGGGGAGTCTTGCCGATAGCGATCACTTGCCCATGGAAAAGGATATCGGTAGGACTCTTAGTGTTCGCTATGACCTCCTGCCGATTGAAGGATCTCTTGCCGACCTGATGAGTCTTGTCGATGATCTGGTTGAAGTGCTGTCTATTGTCAGGTGCTTTCGACAAGACCTCTTGCCGAAAGCGATATATCTTGCTGATAGTCTGGGCGAGGACAAAGGCGATATCAGTATGAATTTTGCATTCGATATGAGGTCTTGCCAACTGTCGCGTGTTATGCCGATAGTTGCTATGAGGTGTACTCGCATTGGGGAGACATAATTAGTGTCTCACCGACATGCAATTTTGTTTGAAGGACCTTTGACCACCTGAGAATCTTACGTGGAGTGTGTTCGCCGAATCAGAGAGAACTAAAGGCGAACCATTGTCCATTTGACTGATTGACTCCCCTTGAAAAGAAAATCAACAGGATGTAAGCAACATGGATCCGCTCTACGATAAAATATGATGGATCATTTAGTGGACAGAGGTGTTCATCTGTAAGGATCTAAGCAGGATAAACCTGATGCTACTTCTCGAGGGGATCAACTTGACGAAGGATCTGAAATAGAAGGAAGAAGCCGTGAGTCTCAGGGACAGCTGTGATGTCTGTTGGAAAAGGTAGAGCGACATTTATGATAATGCTTCAGGGCATTCAAGGTGGCTCTGATGGAAGTTCAAAGGTGGACACGGGGGCTAGAAGTTAATGTGAGGGTTGCAAAAGATTTGAAGGACCATCCCTGGAACAATCTTTCACTAACATGGACACGGGGATGTACATTGAATGCATTAACTTTATTTTCAAAAGATTTGAGGGTCGACCCTTCTAAAAAATTGATATTTTGTAGGCCCTAGGGTAGGAGCTGACACTTTTTGTATATATGGCTTTTTTTGCCTCATTTTGTAGGACAGTTCTTACTTGCATATTTTTCTGCTTTGTGACTTCTGTCAGTCCTTAGAGAAGAATACTGAGTTTTGTAACTCATTTACAAACATTGTATGGTAGAGTTTCACCTTTGGAGATCAATAAAGAAAGCAATTTCTGCCTTCTCAGTTATTTGTTTCGTTGAGTGTGTTGGATGATTGATATATTTACATGTGAATTTTTCTTATTCCTTGTTAATACATCTCATTAATAACACTTTCAAGCAGAAGAGATATGTATATTGCAGGTTATAGGTTATGTTGGTGATGCAAACAGATTTTAGTTGTGAGGAGAATTTATCATCCTTCTAGGACTGTGTGTATTGTAGCTTTCTTATGAAACATTTATGCAGTATCATATGAGTATTGAGTTGTGCATATCAGCTTTTCTTAGTTGATTGAAAACTGTGTGTTAAACAACTGTACATGTTTTGAGCAAATTTGGTGTATCACCATAGGATTTAGTTTTTATTTTTATGCACTCCTTCTCCCTTTTCCTTACAAAGATCAGTAGTTTAAGTGATATTACCAGTTAAGATCCAGCCTTATTCGGAGGTTCATTTCAACTCTAGGTGACCCACAGCCTTGAAATGATCCCATGTTTCTCTAGAAAGCTCAGTTTTTCATAACTTTGCATAGGGTGCATTTCTAGGAGATAACAATTATATTTTAAAGTTTTTTTGTCCTTTTGTTCTTAATTTTCCTCATCTGTCCAATAATCCAAAAAAAATCAGAAGGGAAAATCATAATAGAGTAAGTTTCAATTGAGGGTTCATCCCATAGTGTGATGGTTAAGTGGTGGCATTGTTGATGTGGCCACTAGGGTTCAAGTCTTCATTGGACTATTGTGATCGAAAGCACTATGCCTTCACTAATCCAATGTGCTCATAGGCTTGACCCATGGTCTCCTATTTGCGACTTCTTTGATTCATAGCTCCAATAAAAAAAGTGCTTACGAATCAAAAAAAAAATAGAGTAAGCCTCAACTTAGCAAGATTATAATTATTGTCTTAAAAAAGTGTATATAAGTCCTAAATGAGAGATAAGAAAAGAGATAGTAATTTCAAGAATTTCATCTTGAATATATTAATTATATATCAAGCCTCTTTTTTTGTAATTTTATTTATCCTATCTTTAATGTTTCCTTTAGAAAAAATGTTAAATTTAGTGTGAAAAAGTACTATTGATAGAAATAATATATAATTACTTTTGATAAAGAATTATAATTACTTTTGATAAAGAATTTAGGTTCATTACAATTTTTTTAATAAGGTTTGCTTCTTAAAATTTTAGATTATATTTGTAAAATAAAAAAAATCTCCATTCTTATTAATAAAGACTCATGTTTATTTATTTATTAGCATAGTTAGTTATCCTATAGGTCAAGTTATAATATGGATTGATAATGGAAGAAACGCTTGAAGTGTATTAGGAATAATTTTGGAGATCCCTTCTAATAGGATCATTTTATTTGAATAATATATTTAAAGATTTTGATTGGGAGTAAAGTTGTCTATAATATTTATATGCTTATTTTGATGTCAAGAAGGCATGTCTAAATCAAGTTCATGTTAAGTGCTAACATTAATTATGCTTTTATTTTTTTAGCTAAATAAATTGAGGATATGATGTGTAGTCACTAATGTTATTACCATTTTTTAAAATAGAAGTGAATTGATGAGAGTGGGACCAATATCCATTAAAAGTAATAACCTCATGACTATTACTTCGCATATCTCTCAAACAAAGTATTCTTATTATATACTATTTAAAAGTCGTAAAAATTATGAGTTATATTTAGATTTTTAATATTAAGCTCAACTAATAATTTAATTACAAATTATTAGTTCCTGCCGATAGGTAGGTTTACTATTGCAATCGTTGCATTTTCTTTATAATTAGATGCTTGGCCAATGAGATTGTGTTATTTAAAATATTTGTCTTTTTCCTATAGTCGGGATTTATGCTCAAATTTTTTGAGCTTGAAAAATACGGTTTATCTCTTTTTCTATTGGTTTGAGTAGGTCAATTTTTCATTTTGCATTAAGTAAATTAGGGAAATTAGGGGACATTAGAAACATTATATATTGTGGCAAATATTTAATCGGGGGATGCATATAGCACGAGTTTTGGTGGCGAGCTGGTGTGTATTAAAGCAGTGAATGCATGTTTAATGCATTAAATGCAAAATTCACGATATGTGTTGGACAGTTAGTGCGTACACAAGCAGCCGATGCATAGTTAATCCATGAAATATGAGGCAAGTGCTTGTTTTTTGCTTATTATTTTGTTTATTGTTTGTTGAGAAACTTGTGTTGCCATTTCTGACGCTTGTGATTTTGTGCAGTGCTTGAGTGAGGGAGAGCTGAAGGAACGATGTGCAACTGGTGAATGGGCCATTTGTTTGTTTTGCATACTTTGAAATCTTAGGTGAGTGCTGGGTTTTGTTTGTGTTTATTATCGTTTGCATATCATTCATTCAAAAGCTTGTGGGTTTTCTAGCTGTTGGTTGTGGTTTTGCATGTTCATTATTCTATAATAGTGCAGTGGTCGTCAATGGCTTTGTTGTGTGTTTATGAAAGTTGATAATTGGAAGAATTGCTTGTTGTTGGAAGGGCTAACGGGGCAAGTGGGTACATTAAATTACATTTGCTTTGAGCAAGGCCTACTAGACTATGGGGGCATAGAATGCGTTAATTATGTGTTTTTTGCTTGAGTGGCTAGTACGATGTGAGGAAAGCTTGGAAAGCAGAATGTGCGAGATGTATTGGAGGGTTGGTGGGTACAAAAGCAGTGAATGCATAATTGATTCGTGAAATGTGAGACGGGAGCTGGGTTTTATTTGTGCTTATTCTTGTTTGTTTGTTGTTTGTTAAAAAGCTTGTGTGTTTTTAACTTTTAGTTACGTTCTTCGATGTGTTGTTTGTGTTTATTTTCATTTGTTTATCGTTCATTGAAAAGCTTGTGGGTTTTTTAGCTGTTGGTTGCAGTTTTGCATGCTCGTTATTTTGTAAAAGTGCAGTGGCTGTCAATGGTTTCGCTGTGTGTTTATGATACTTGATAACTAGAAGTATTGTTTGTTGTTAGAAGGGCTAGCGGGGGAAGTGGGTACATTAAATTACATGTGCTTTGAGCAAGGTCTTATGGACTATGGGGGTAGTGAATGCATTAATTATGTGTTTATTGCTTGAGTGGTTAGTACGGTATGTGGAAAGCTCAGAAAGCAAAATGTGCGAGATGTGTTGGAGGGTTGGTGGGTGCAAAAGTAGCAACTACATAGTTAATTTATGAAATGTGAGGTGAGAGCTGGGTTTTATTTGTGGTCATTCTTGTTTGTTTTTTGTTTGTTAAACAGCTTGTGTGTTTTTAGCTTGGTCTATTTTTTTGCAAAATTTATTATCATTTGTTTTGCGTTCGTTGAAAACCCTGTGGGTTTTTTAGCTGTTGGTTGCGGTTTTGCATGTTTGTTATTCTGTAGAAGTGCAGTTGTCATCAATGGATTCGTTGTGTGTTTGTGATACTTGATAACTAGAAGTATTGCTTGTTGTTAGAAGGGCTAGCTTGGGAAGTGGGTACATTAAATTACATGTGCTTTGAGCAAGGTCTTGTGGACTGTGGGGGCAGTGAATGCATTGATTATGTGTTTTATTTGTGCTTATTTTTGTTTGTTTGTTGTTTGTTAAAAAGCTTGTGTGTTTTTAGCTTGGTCTATTTTTTGGAAAAATTTACTATTGTTTGTTGAAAAGCTTGTGGGTTTTTTAGCTGTTGGTTGCGGTTTTGCATGTTCATTATTCTATAGAAGTGCAATGGTCATCAATGGCTTTGTTGTGTGTTTATGATACTTGTTAACTAGAAGTATTGGTTGTTGTTAGAAGGGATAACGAGGCAAGTGGGTACAATAAATTATGTGTGCTTTGCACAAGTTCTTGTGGACCGTGGGGGCAATGAATGTGTTAATTATGTGTTTATGATGCTTGGTTGCTGTTACAAGGGCTAACGTGGAATTGTGATTATTCTTGTTTATTTGTTGTTTGTTAAAAAGATTTTATGTTTTTAGCTTGGTCTATTTTTTTGCAAAATTTATTATCATTTGTTTATTGTTCGTTGAAAATCCTGTGGGTTTTTTAGCTGTTGGTTACGGTTTTGCATGTTCGTAATTCTGCAGAAGTGCAGTTGCCGTCAATGGCTTCGCTGTGTGTTTGTGATACTTGATAACTAGAAGTATTGCTTTTTGTTAGAAGGGCTAGCAGGGGAAGTGGGTACATTAAATTACATGTGCTTTGAGCAAGGTCTTGTGGACTGTGGGGGCAGTGAATGCATTAATTATGTGTTTTATTTGTGCTTATTCTTGTTTCTTTGTTGTTTGTTATAAAGCTTGTGTGTTTTTAGCTTGGCCTATTTTTAGGAAAAAATTACTATCGTTTGTTGAAAAGCTTGTGGGTTTTTTAGCTGTTGGTTGCGGTTTTGCATGTTCGTTATTCTATAGAAGTGCAGTGTCATCAATGGATTTGTTGTGTGTTTATCATACTTGTTAACTAGAAGTATTGGTTGTTGTTATAAGGGCTAACATGGCAAGTGGGTACATTAAATTACGTGTGCTTTGAGCAAGTTCTTGTGGACTGTGGGGGCAGTGAATGCATTAATTATGTGTTTATGATGCTTGGTTGCTGTTACAAGGGCTAATGTGTAATGCTGGGAAACATTTATCATGTTGGTCTATTTTTTTGCAATAATATCATTGTTTGTGTGGTTGAGGTTTATGAATAGGGTATTATTTGTCATGGACTATGGTCATTTGTTTAATTTTTCCCTGTAACAAGATAAATTACTTGCAATTGGAGTTGGAGGCAAAGGTGTATATGAGCACAAATATACTTGGTTGTTGAATGAGGGACTGGAAGGTTAGATTCTTGTATCATTCTTCCCCTTTCTTTCCAATGAATTTAAGTCTTCCATTGTGCATAAAATTTATGCTTTGGAAGAGTTGTGAACAATAAAGGAGAAGCCTGGTTCAGGAATCTGACTTATTGAATAGACATATGAGCATAGTGGATGGCATGTCATGGGATTCATAAACATGAAATTTATTTTCGTTGAAAAATAGTTCACTATTATAGTTGCATTTGTTCAATTTTCCTTTGAAATAGTTGCTTGTTGTTCTTAAATTTCTTTCCTATTTGTTTTTTGGTTGTTGAAGAGCTTGTGTGTTTTTAGCTCTCAGTGTTTTTATTGTTAGAAGTGCTGCGGGGACAAATGGGTACATATAGTTGGTTGTTGGACAGGGAATTGGAAGGTCAGATTCTTATATCATTCTGACAAATGAGCATAGTGAATGAAATTCCATGTGATCTATAAACATGAAACTATTTTCTATGCAGGGAAGCAGGGCGCTATTGCAATTATTGATCTGGTGGATATTTTCAGTGAAAAATAAAGTGTCTCCAAATCTCTAGATTTTAGTACCATCAGAAAGATCTCAGTGTCCTGATTCCAACGCAACTTGAATGGAGTGAAAAGGAGTCCATTTGCACAAGTTATGGCCAGTCAAACCTTGGGTCAAACTGCCATCAGGGGTCATCTAGAAGGTGAAAAAAATGATTGTTTCAGAAATTGACGGAAGTGGCGTCAAGTCGAAGAGCTCATCGAGACAATTCTGACAACGTTCGTTTCATCGAAATCCGACATCGTATGCTCGAGATATCGGCAATCAAAGTTCGGAGAGGAGATTGACCTTTGACCGTACGGATGCTGACGTCATCAACCAGTTCGTACTGTATGGAATCTGATGTGGACAAACCAGAGTGTGACATGTGGCATTTGTACTGACCAATCAGATTGTGACACGTGTCCATCTGTACATCCTACGTGGCAACCGTACGTACAGTCATCGGCTTAGTTGGCAAACACGTCGTCCGAGTCGGTAAGCCACGTCATCATCCGATTTGGCGGACACGTCACTGTCCTGTCAACAGCCACGTCAACGTTATCGGCCAATCCACTCTTGCCACGTGGCTCCCTCGTGGTGCGACATGTAGCTCTGTCAAAACCCCTCCTTTGGTGCGGTTGTTGAAAGTCCGTTCAAAAGTTTGTTTGGAGGGATTCGATCCCCCGACCACTCGCCTACGAAACTTCTGCCGAGCCATTGCACCATACCACCGGTGTTTAGCTATATATAGATTCGGGTTGTTTTTGACACATTGCTTTTGGAATTTGTTTTTAAAATTGTAAGTGCCAGGAGTTGAACCCGAAACCACTGGGTCTCTAAAAGGAAAGCCCACCAACAAGCCATTTGATGGCTTTAAAACGGTGGTGGCATCGGTTTATTTTCTTAAACTTCTAAAACTGAATGCTTTTAATTTAAAAACAACTCCCCTAATCTATAACAATAATCCTTTTATAGATAAACCAAAAAAACCTTCCCAAATAACAATAAGCCCGAAATGAATAATAAAAAGGGCTTAGAATAATTATAGGGGATTTAATAGGGATTTTTTTTATTGAAATCTTTGTAATTAGAAGATTTGGAGAGATAAGGTGATTTTGTAAATCATATGGTTTTATACCATATTGAGTAAAGTTTTTGGATAAAAGGGGGTGAATGGGTTAGAGTGAGGCTAAGGGTGAAACTCAGATTTTGCAAATTAGAGAAACAGGTGATAGGTGTTTTGAAAGAAGAGTTCTAAGGAGATTTTTCAAGCCATTTTTCGTACAACGGAGTATTGTTATGTTGCCGAAGTGCTTGAAGGAAATGGTCTCGGTGCATTGTAACTGATTTCTGGAGATTAATCGGATCGGTCGTACTCTATTGGAGCCGACCTGGAGACGTAGTCACGTTTGTGGCGAACTCCGTAATCAAACTTTGTTTGCATCTCTCTCTTTCTTTCTCTCACTTTCTTTCATTCTGTTGTTATCACCTTGTCATTTTAATTATTGTAATTATTTCTATGAGTTAATTTTGTTCCGATTAACTTGGATAAATCTTTGTAAAAGTTAAGCATTCAATTCTGCAATTTAGTCTAGATCCTATATAGATCAATTATTGAATTTGCTTTTGAATTAGTTGCTATGCTAGCCAAATTGCATTGTTTAAAGTATTATTATTTTTTTGCTATATTTGGGATTTAAGGACATATTTTGGATAATGGGTTCTGAAGCAGTGAATGCATGTTTAATCCATTGGATACAAATTGTGCAAGGTGTGTTGGAGGGTTGGTGGGTATGGAAGCAGTGAGTGCATAGTTAATTCATGGAAACTGGTTTTGTTTGTGTTCATTATCATTTGTTTATCGTTTGTTGAAAATCTTATGAGTTTAACTTTTGGTTGGGCTTTTGCATGTCTGTTATTTCGTAAAAGTGTAGTGGTCTTGAATGGCTTGGCTATTTGTTTACGATACTTGATAACTAGAAGTATTGGTTGTTGTTAAAAGGGCTAACGGGGCAAGTGGGTACATTAAATTACATATGCTTTGAGCAAGTTCTTGTAGGCCATGGGGGTAGTGAATGCATTAATTGTGTGTTTATTGCTTGAGTGACTATTACCCTATCAAGAAGCATGATGGTTGGTTGGTGTTAGAAGGGCTAATAGGAAATGCTTGCAAAAATTTATAATGTTTGTGTATTGTTTTGCAAATTTTATTGTTGTTTATGTGGTTCAGGTTTATGAATAGTGTATTATTTGTCATGGATTGTGCTCATTTCTTTAGTTCTATCATGTGTCTCTAGTATTCATTTGCTTGTAAGGAAAATAACAAAGTAGAAGTAGATGACAAGTTTTGCAGATAAGTGTAATGCATTGTAGAGAGGTGAATGCATAGTTAATGCAATAAATACTATGACAACAGTGACATAATTGTTGTGTTTCTAGGTCTACGGTTACATTGCACAATTGTTATGCTAGTTGGGTTATGATCTGCAAATACTTTAGAGAACATTTTGTAGATTAATTGTTATGGCTCAGTAGAGTTTGTTAGCTGTTAAATATTTGTGAAAATACATAGAGTTTTATTTTGCTAATTTACTTAAACAAAAATGAGTAGTAGACTGGCTAGCATTTAATGCATTAGCTGTGGATTGATTAACAAGCCTGCCATTTCCAATGTGCATTATACAATTGCAATAGTGAACTGCTTTGATCGCAACAGTGACTTGCCTTTGAGCAAAATGTCATGCACATTAAATGCATGATGGTAGTGAAGCTTGCACAATTTGCATTCAATTATTAATTTTAGCATTTTCATTTGTAATACTTGCTTGGATAATGAATTTTTGATGTTTGAAAAGCATTATTTATCTGTTTTGCTAGTGATATGGGGCAATCAGAATGCTTTGTAGTATGTGAATTGTGAACAAGTGTAAACGGTAATGCTTGTGTATGCTTTGTTGTGCTACACACATTGTGAATGTCAAACGAGTGCGTGGATGGTGAGAATAGCAAAGGTGTTACATGTGAACATGTGAGAATATAGACTTGGAACAAATTTGTCCATTGATTGATGCATTGGAATAGTAGTATGTTGTTGCTATATAGAGCAATATTGTTTAAGATCTTTGTTAGTGTACATACTTACAATGCATTAACCATGGCTTGATTGATTCCATGGGCACTAGCCTAATAGAAAATCCTATAAAATTTGGATTTAATGACCGAATCTTTGCAAAAATCCATTACGTTGTTTTGTTTTGCTTCAGTATGTATCATTTTGCTGGTAAAGCTGGCATAATTTTTATTTAGACATTAAATATTTGTGCTCATGTCGTCTTCTCCTTTTTTTTATGCTTTTGTTGTTGGGTATTTTTTCTATATTACTATATTTCATGTTCTGTGAGTTAAAACTTTCTACTATTTTTTATTTTGCAGTTGATATCTTCTTCCTTTGTATGCTAGGCAATACTTTATTTTCTTGTGTTCTGGTTTAAATGGATTAAACCTGGTGTTGCAGCTTTTCAGTGTGCAATATATTAGCAATACAAAATGTGCATGTTTTTAAAGTACAAGTTGCTATTGCATATATTGCATTTTAATTTTTCATACTTAGTTGGCCAATGAGATTTATTTGTCAATTTTTTTAGTGTGTTCCTATTTCGTTCATTTTATTATACAAAGAGGAATGATAGACCTACTGTATGCAATAGAGAGAGATAGATAAGATATTTAAGACATAAAACATTGGGTTGATACTTGATTGAGTTATGTTTGACCTACTTTACCATTTGCCTAGTATTTGTGGATAAGTTAGTAGGCAATAACATATACTTTATAAAAAAACATAGCGAATGCAAAGAACTTGTTTACTATTGTTCAAAATATTTTGGTCTTTTTCCTAGAGTTGGGATTTAAGGACACATTTTCTATGTTTGAAAATTATAATTTACCTCTTGGTTGGAGTAGGCCTATTATTCATTTTTTGTAGCAGAGTAATGTCTATCCAAGCAATTAATTTAGAGTAAATACATTGTATGCTTTGTACAAGGCAGAATACCTAGCTCAAAGATCTAAAAGATTATTGCTTTATCTAGTAACAATAGACTGTGAGACATTGGGATTGGTCCCTATCACTAGTATTACAGTGACTTTTTTCATGCACTGTTCAGATTATAGAATTTGATTATACAAATCTCTAGTTTATTGCTTGTTGTTAGAAGGGCTAGTGGGCCAAGTGGGTATAGTAAATTACATATGCTTTGAGCAAGTCTTGTGGACAGTGGGGGTAGTGAACACACTAACTTTTTTTATTGTTTACTGAATTCATTGTAAACAAAGGGAAATAATGATACAAGAATATGATCTTCCACTTGTTCAACAATTAACTATATTTGCAACTACATAGATCTTTGCCTTTGCAAAAATATATAATGTCATTTTCATAGTTTATTTAAACAAAATTGAATAGTACACATAGTAGCATTTGATGCAATAGTTGTGGATTCATAGACAATTGTGCCATATGCAACACATATTATACAATTGCAAAGTTGACCTACCCCAGCATGCAGTGAACGTATAGTTAATTCGTGAAATCTTAGGTGAGTGTTGGGTTTTATTTTTGATAGTTCTTGTTTATTTATCGTTTGTTGGAAAGCTTGTGGGTAGTTTAGCCTTTTGCATGTTTGTTATTTTGTAAAAGTCAACTATAGATGAATGGCTTTGTTGTGTCTTTATGGTACCTAATAACTAGAAGTATTGCTTGTTGTCCTTAAATCTCGACTATAGGAAAAAGGAAAAAATATTTTAAACAGTACAGTGTCAATGGCGAAGTGACTATTTGAAAAGCAAGTACAATCGATGCAATAGTAAACCTCCTAGTCAGTACGCAAATGAACATAGTCCATGACATATAATACACTATTCATAAACATGAACCACAAAAAGATCAATAAAATTTGCAAAAGAATAGACCAACACAATAATTTTTTGTGAACATTCCCCATTAGCCATTGTAACAACAACCAAGTATCATAAACACAAGAACAAAGGACACATTAATGGTGCACTGCCACAGAATAATAAACAAGCAAGACTAGAATCAAAAGCTAAAAACAAACACGCTTTTAAACAAACAACAAACAAACAATAATAAGCACAAATAAAACCCAGTACTCATGCGATATTTCATGAATTAGCTATGCACTCACTGCTTCTGTACTCACCAAGCTTTCAACACATGTCGTACAATTTTCTTTTCAAGCTTTACTGATACACTCCTATGCACACAAGCAATAAACACATAATTAATGCATTCAATTGCCTGTTATCCCCTGCCATGCATATGTTATTCACTGTAACCATTTGCACCATTATTCCTTCTAACAACAAGCAATAATTCTAGTTATCAAGTATCACAAACACAGAACGAAGCCATTGACGGAAACTGCACTTCTACAGAATAATGAACATGCAAAATCGTAGCCAACAACTAAAAAACCCACAGGCTTTTCAACGAACGATAAACAAAAGATAATAAATTTTGAAAAAGAATAGACCAAGCTAAAAACACACAAGATTTTTAAAAAACAAGAATGAGCACAAATAAAACCTAGCTCTCACCTCACATTTCATAAATTAGCTATGTACTCGCTGCTTTTGCACACACCATCCCTCCAACACATCTTGCACATTTTTCTTTTTGAGCTTTCCACATACCGTACTAACCACTCAAGCAACAAACACATAATTAACGCATTCATTGCCCCCACAGTGCACAAGACCTTGCGCAAAGCACATGTAATTTAATGTATCCACTTTCCTTGCTATCCCTTCTAACAACAAGAAATAGTTCTAGTTATCAAGTATCATAAACACACAACGAAGCCATTGACAACCACTGCACTTTTATAGAATAACGAACATGCAAAACCGCAACCAACAACTAAAAAACCCACAGGATTTTCAACGAACGATAAATAAATGATAATAAACACAAACAACACATTGAAGAATAGAACTAAAAGCTAAAAAAACACAAGATTTTTAACAAACAACAAAAAAACAAGAATAAGCACAAGTAAAACCTAGCTCTTGCCTCACATTTCATCAATTAATTATGCATTCACTGTTTCTGTACCCATGAACCCTCTAGCACATCTTGCACATTCCACTTTCCAAACTTTCCTGATAGCGTGCTAGCCACTCAAGCAAAAAACACATAATTAACACATTCTCTACCCCCATAGTCCAATAGACCTTGCTCAAAGCACATGTAATTTAATGTACCCACTTGCCCCGTTATCCTTTCCAACAAGAAGCAATTATTCTAGCTATCAAGTATCATAAATACACAACAAAGCCATTGACAACCACTACACTATTACACAATAACAAACATGCAAAAATCACAAACAATAGCTAGAAAACCCAAAAGCTTTTGAACGAACGATAAGAAAATGATAATAAACACAAATAAAACCTGACACTCGCCTAAGATTTCAAAGTATGAAAAATAAAAAGACTACCCACTTACTAGATGCACGTCGTTTCTTTAGCTCCTCCCTCGTTCAAGCACTACATAGAATCATAAGCATTGAAAATGGCAACACAAGCTTCTCAATAAACAATAAATAAACAATAAGCAAAAAACAAGCACTTGCCAAGATGAAAAAGTGCAATCAATAGCTAAAAAACTCACAAGCTTTCCACCAAACCATGAAAAAATAAGAATAGACAGAAACAAAACCTAGTAGTCACCTAAGATTTCATGAATTAACCATGCATTCATTGCACACATACTCACATGCAAAAATGCAACGAAGAAATACAAAACCTACAATCTTTCCAACAAACAATAATAAAATGAGAATAAGCACAAACAAAATCCAACACTTGCCGAACATTTCATGAACTAGTTATCCATTCACTGCATGCAAACCCATGGACTTATCAAGTATCAAAAATACACAACCCAATCAAGTATCACAAATATACAACCCAACCATTCACCAACAGTGCACTTTTACAGAATAACGAACATAGCTAAAAAACCCACAAGCTTTTCAACAAATGATACAAAAATGACAATAAGCACAAACTAAATCCAACACTCACCTAAGAATTCATAAATTAACTATGCATTCACTACACATCTACCCACATGCAAAAACACAACAAAGAGCTAAAATACCCACAAGCTTTCCAACAAACGATAGTCAAACAAGAATAAGCACAAACAAAACACACAACTCCACTAAGATTTCATGAATTGGCTATGCGTTCACTACATGTGTACTCACATTACACAAGACATTGCCCAAAGCATTCAATTTTCCTTATAACACTTCTAGTTATTAAGTATAAAAAAAACAAACGTGCCACTTACCAGTTGGACATCACAAGCACTGCACAAAATGACAAACGTTGAACACGACAACCCATAGCCAGAAACACGCAAGCTTCTCAACAAACAGTAAACAAACAACATGCAAATTAACCAAGCATTGTCTGCTTATCTTCGCACCAGTTGTGCAATACATATTGCGAGGTTTTCATTTAATGTATTAAACATGCATTTACTGCTTCAGTACCGATACATTGCCAAAGGTTGTGTATCATTCATTTTTGTTAAAGTGAATCAACAAATTAGGAACCCATTATATTTTTTGCAAATAGTCAATTATTGCATGCAAATTATGCCACCCTTGGCAACAAGGTACTGGCTATAGAAGCAGTCAATGCATGTTTAATGCACTGAATGGTGTAACTATTGCATCATAAACAATAGTATATTAATTAAATGCAAGTTCTGCAAGATAGATTTTCTGAAACATTTAGACATTAAATAGAAATCCTGCAAACTTAGCCAATATGCTGACAACTACCTCTATCCTACTACGACTAGAAATATTATTTGCTGTTATAAGGCCTAATTGTACAAATAGATGCAATAGATAACAAAAGACAAGAAATAATTGAAGCCAATAAGTAGGTTACAATTGCAAGAGTCTCATTTGCAATTGAGCGATAATAAATATCTATTTTATCTCTCTATTGCTTCATGTAAGAATATTACTTTTTCCTGTTAAAGAAAATTATGAAAATAAGAGCATATTATATATTTTGCAAATATTCAATGCCTAAATGCAAATTATGCCAGCTTTCACAGCAAGATAGCAGATGTTGAAGCAGTGATTGCATGTTTGATGCATTAAAAACTATGGCTCATAGATCACAAACAACAGTCTATTGAATGCAAATTGTGCAAGATAATATGTTACCCATAGACACGAAACATAGAAGCATATGCATAGGAACAATGTACTATTGATGACTAGTTAGTGTGTCTGTTTATCATACTTGATAACTAGATGTATTGCTCACTATTACAAAGAAAACTTAGCAGGAATAAAACCCAACACTAGTGTAAGATTTCATGAATTAGTACCCACCAGCTCTCCAATACATGTACGATTTGCATTTAATGGATTAAACATGTATTCACTGCTTCATGATCAAATATTTCCCAGAATATATAATGTCCCCTTATTTTGCTAATCTAGTTAAATGAAAGCGAATAAATTGTAATTTTCAAGGACAAAAAATATGAGCATAAATCCCGACTATAGGAAAAAGACAAAAAAAATTTAAACACGATGTCATTGGCCAAGTGACTAATTGGAAAGAAAATGCAACAAATGCAATAGTAAGGTCATGGAGTGCATGCATTTGTTTCCTTGGACCTTGTAACATCACACAATATTTTTGGTTGATAGTTTTCACATACGAATAGAGAACATGGAGAACTAAAAACATACGACCTTTTGAACAAGCAATAAAAAAACAAGAATTAAGTATGCATTTGCTGCTTGCATACTTGCCAAATTTCAAATACATCTTGGACATTTTACATTTAATGGATATAAAACTAGAAGTGCCTAGATTATAGAATTTGATTTGTTTGCAAGTGTTATGTATTAATTGCATTGATTGCATTTTGTGCGATAAAGCTCACACATATTGGATTTAGTTTTAAAATATTTGTCAAAATTTATTGTGTGCTTTTATGTTTCATGTTTATGGATAGCATGTTCTATGTCATGGACTATGCTCATCTGTCTATTTTGTAATTGTAACAAAGACCATTGGTTGTAACCAAAGTGGGTGACAAGGATTTAAATTGCTACAAATAGACTTGGTTCTTGAACAACAAGTTGCAAGGTTAGAGTCTTGTATCATTCTCTTGGTTTGTTTGCAATGATATTTAATTCTCTCAAGCAACTGGCTTTACAGATAGGCATATGAGCATAGTAAATGACATGTGTAATTCATAGACATGAAACTATTTTTTCCTGATGAGCATGTTGCTTTTGTAAAGAGAAATCTGTATAATTGTAATCATGAGATGTGCAGTTCATTGGTTAAATATTCGCGAGTCATGTATTGCTTCTAAGATTGTGAGGAAGAGGAAAGAGAGGAGCTATTTTGGTCTACAGAGAATGCAGGGAAGTGCTATAAAATTTTTGGTATTTGTCATGAATTTAACATTCATGACATTTGTCAAGAAATTACAAGTCATGGTGTTTGCCATGAATTTTATAACACTTCTTACTACATGCACTGGAGGGCAAGAGTATTTTGATGCATGTGCCTTAGATTTTTGACATGATGGTTATGTGCATAACGTTTTGTGTAATCATCTTCTTCAACACATGTGATCCAAAAAATGTATTCAACACTCCCAACTATATAGTGTTCCCATGTTTTGCTAATTTTCATATGCTTAAATGAATAGTAATCGTGCTACAAAAAAAATGAAATTAGATTGGCCAAGTAAATATTAGAAATGAAAGTGTAAAAATTAAGAATTGAAGTATTGTCTATCGAAATAAAACCACGTGTATCTAGATCATAGAATTTGATTCGTTTGCAAGTGTTATGTATCAACTGCATTAACCGCATTTTGCACGCGAAAGTTCACACAGTTTCAATTTAATGCTTAAGGAAAAATTTATTGTGTGCTTTTTCATTTCATGTTTATGGATAACATGTTATATGTGATGAACTATGGTCATTTGTCTAAATTGTAGTTGTGATAGGGACCATTGGTTGCAAACGAATTGGGGATCAAAGATTCATATTGTTGCTAGCGGACCTGGTTTTTGAACAACATGCTCTGAGGTCAGATTCTTGTATCATTCTCGTGCTCTCTCTGCAATGAAATTTAAAGCTTGCAATGCATTTAAGTATTATCTTTTAGGAGAGTTGTGAACAATAAAGGACAACACTTGTTCAAGAAACTAGTTTCTGAAATAGACAAATGAGCATAGTTAGTGACATCTTATGTGGTTCATAAACATGAAGCTATTTTTTTAATGAAAGGAAGCTATCTATATTAATATAAAGATAAAGTTACATATTCACAAAAAAAAGGTGGGTGGTAAGAATAAACACCCCGAGAGTCACATGGGCAGCACCCAGAAAAACCAAAAAGTCACATGGGTTGAGCCTAGTTTCCCTTCACAAGCATGTTGCTTTTGCAAACATGGATATGCATAATTGTAATGATGGAATATGGAGGCCATTGGTTAAATATTTACAAAGAACTATGATTTGTTCCTAGTGCCATAATTTTTTCAAACTAAAACCAATAATAGATGTAGTGTGCTAATGATGCATTAATTGCTATAGTGTCAAGGAGTCCATTGGAAAAGTTAACACAATTTACATTAGTAATTAAACATTTATTAACATATACAATGTTCTGTTTTCCTAATTTACTTAATCAAACATGAATAGTATATGTGCTACAATCAATAGTCAAAGAGATAAATCATGGGTTTTAGACATGAAAATTATGTCCATGAGCCCCAAGTACACAATGTTTCCATATTTTACTAATTTTCTAGGACTGTGATTATTAATAGACTTACTGCAAGACAATCAAATTTGATTAGGCAAGTGAATATTACAAATGCAAATGAGTAATTGAGCTACAAAGCTCATAGAGTTTGGATTTAATTCTTCAATATTTGGTAAAATTTATTTTGTGCTACCCTTTTCCATGTTTATCAATAGCATGTTCTATGTCATGCAGTGTACTTATCTCTCTAAATTGTACCTGTCACAAGAACCATCGATTGCAATTGAAGTGTAGGACAAAGATCCATATTGCTACTATTAGACTTGCTAAACTTCAATAACCATCTGCAAGGTCAGATTCTTGTATCATGCTTCTACTTTGTTTGCAATTAAATTTAATTCTTCCAATGTGTGTGACAATTATGAATTGGAAGAGCTGTGAACAATAAAGGAGAACACTAGTTCAAGAATCTGACTTTCCAAAGAAACAAACAGGCATATTATATGACATGCAATTCAATTCATAAATATGAAACTATTTTTTGTTGTAAAGCACATTACTTTTGCAATTAGAAATGCGCATAATTGTAATAATGGGATATGCAATTTATTTGTTAAATATTTTGTATAATTTATGCTATTTGTCTATTTTTCTATTTTTCTTAAACGAATATCAATAATAGACCTACTACATTAATCATGCACTTGCTACTGTAGTTCCAAGCAATGCACTGACAACTGTTATGCAATTTGCATTCAATGATTAAATGTTTGCCAAAATATATAGTATTCTATTCTCCTAAATTAGTTAAACAAAAATGTACAATAGGGCTAGTGCAACACAATTAAATTTGATTGGGCAAGCAAATATTAGAATTACAAATGACAAAATTAAGAATTAGATGCATAATGTATCAACTTTATTGTTATCATGCATAGAATATGTTGTTTGTAAACATGAAACATATACTTTCTAACAAGTTCTCCCAAAAAAAACAAAAGCTTTTAGCTTCTAAAAAAACATTTTAAACAATAAATTTTGAATCAACATGCAACTATCTGACAAGCGAATTCAACAATTGCAACAATGACTTGTTGCAATTGTATTCATTGTACAAAGCGACTTGAGTGTCAGTCATAGTCCTCATACTAGTACTCTTGTCCTTTTGTAACCATGGGCATTTTTTGCTGCTATTAAGCCTAATTGTACACATGGATACAATAAATGATATGGGATAGAGTAGTTGAAACTAAGAAAAAATTTACTATTGCAATGGCTTCATTTGCAATTAAGAGATAATAAACAATTTATGTCTTTTCCCTATTTGTTAGACTAGGCCTATTATTGATTTTTGTGAAAGTTAATCTAGGTATTAGGAGGGCATGATATTTTTGATAAATATTCAATGACTATGAACAAATTGTTCCAGCTTTCATGAGCTCGAGCAGTGGCCACTGAACCAACCGATGCATGTTTAATGCACTAAATGGTATCACTATTGGATCAATAGTCATCAAGACCTTGATCAAAGTTTTCAGTTTTCAGTGTCTTGATTGTCATTTGTTACAATTATTCTATTGGTTGGAGTAGGCTTATTATTCATTTTTGTTAAACTAAATTACTAAAATAAAGGGACACTATATAATTTGCAAATATTTGATCGCTAAATGCAAATCATGCAGTATTTGACAACACGATGATATATACTGGAGCAGTTGATACATGTTAAATGCATTCAATGGTATGATAAACAAGTTAGAAACAATAGTCTCTTAAATTGAAATGACATAGGAAGTGCATTAAACTTTTTAAGCATACAAACAATGTCAACAAACTTGTTAAGAAACATGATATGCTAGCATTAGTAATAGACACCAATCTGAATTTCTTGTAGCTTGTTGTTACTAGATAAAGCAATATTTTTTTAGATCTTCGAGAAAAGCCTCTTTGCTTGTACAAGCATACAATGCATTAACTCTGAATTCATTGCATGGATAGGCATCAAAACACTATCAAATTATTTTAAACAATACAATTTTGTTGAGCAACTAACTATTTGAAAAGTCAATTAAACAATTGCAATAGTAGCTCGTTGTAACTATATTCATTGTAAAAATTTACTTACGTGGCTACACTTATCCTGATTCCAGTACTTTTGTTCTGGTGTAACTAAAATTTTTATTTCTTGTTGTAAGGTCTGATTGTACAAATAGGTACAATGTATAACAAATGACATCAATGGGTTGCTATATTGCGCATTGCTAGAGTCAACAAGCAGATTACAATTCCAATGGTCTCATTTGCAATTGAGCAATAATAGGGAATTATTCTGCTTCCCTATTGCTCACACTAGTGCTAATATTCATTTTTGTTAGAGAAAATTGCAAAAATAGAAGAAAATTGTATATTTTGCAAACAGTTGATTTGTAAATACAATTTGTGCAACCTTCAGGAACAAGATAGTAGATGTTGAAATAGGCAATGCATGTTTAATGCATTAGATATTATAGCTCACACATAAAAAAAATAGTCTTTCAAATGCAATTTGTGCAAGATACTATGCCATTCATAAACATGAAACACAGAAACAAATGTTAAAACATGGAACAAAAGAAAAAAAGAGGAATGCAATAAATTTTTGGGAAACATGTGGACATTAAATTCAAATTTCTTGAGTTTTCCCACTAAGCGCATGGCTACTGAGGTGATGAGTACATGAAAAATGCATTAAATTCCTCCACAATAGACAAGATTTTCCTTATAGCATCTATGTCTTCCTTTGATATTTGTTATTTGTTACAATACTCACCTTCTGCTTGGCCTCAACTGCTACATGTTCATGGATTGCATAGCATATGCCATGTACTATAGCCATTTGTTTCCCTGGCCTTTGTAACAATGACCAACATGAATAAATTTTTTATTTAATGCTTGTGTGCTCATCACTTCTTAAACACTCTTCGCATAAATTGCATTGAATGGATTAAACATGTATTCACTAGTTCATGATTAAATATTTTCTAGGACATATAGTGTACGCTTAATTTGATAATTTATCTAAACGAAAATGAATAATAGACCTATTCCAACCAACACAATAAGCAACTATTTCAAAAGAAAATTCAAAAAATGCAAATGTAAGCTTGCCTTTCGACATAAACTAACAATTGCAATAGTCAACCATGAACCATAGAGACATGTTGTCCCTCAGTATTATTTGGCATTAATGTCATAACACCAAGGTAGAGGTAACAGGTTGTGCACATTGTGATCTTTCAGTTTCGTTCTTCTTGCATGAGTTTATATATCCATGTTGATCTATCTTGGCATCATCATCTGCATATGGCATATTTCAAAGATTAGTATGTTACATAGTTTGGTTTGGCATATGATCAATTTTTTAGTTTGGAATTATAAAATCTATTTGCTTATTAATATCCTGACATATATTTTTTAAAGGCTTCATGATAATATTGGTTAGAACAGAAATAAGTTCTATATCTGAGGTTTGTCCAAAAGGCACATTGACACATTATATTTTTCACAAGGAAACATATTGCTCTCCAAATAGAATTTGGAATCATTGTGAGTAAATTTTTGAAAGGATTGAAAATTGTGTTTTCTCAAAGTCAATTGGTAAAAGGGTGGCAATGATAATGTTTTATAAAGTTGAGATTAAAAGAATCATTGAATTGTCAGAGGTATTTGTTTTGGTTGAATGGGAATTCTTTCCCATCATAATTCCCGGACTTGTAGCATCATTATGTCAATTTTGAAAGATTCTTTGAAGCTTTGATAGGCATCGGTTTTGGTTCATTTTATTTGTTAGGGCTTCTTTACCCTAATTATGGCGATGGCAGTAAGTAGAACTATGTTTTAGGCATCGGTTGTATGGGCAAGAAGTTGCAGTTCAATGAAGAGTTTTGGGTGTTTTTCCTCCAACCCAGGTGTATTATTTTCTATCTTTTTGTTTTATTCTTCTTGGTGTCAATTAAAATAAATGGGCCTTAGACTATTTTTGGTAATAATTGAGTAATCGAGTTTGTTGTTGATCTAGGCACTTTATTATCCTTGAGGTTACGGTTGTTAATGATGCAAGTTTTTGATTTTGTGAAATCTGTTCATAGTCTTAATGTTGGGTTTTGAAGTTTATTTTAACCTCACGGGCTTCTTGGCAGTTTTTGAAGGAATGTTGTAAACAAGTGTTTGTTTATCCCTTAAGCTCGATCTGTATATACTTTGTTAAAACCTCGATTTGGGTTTGTCGTCAAGAATAGGGGTATTTGTTTGTTTTAAGTTTTGTTTAGAAAACCCTGTTATTGTTTTGTGGGTTTGATCAAGGGTTTATTGTTTGTGGATTTCTTATGTTTTGTTGGCTCTGTAGATTATATGGCAGTTATATATTGTTTATCCTTAATGCTTTCTTGGCAAGATGGGTTTCATTGGTTTATGGTTGAATTTTTGTGTAAGAAAATGTGTTCTTACATCTGGCAACGGTAGTTTCAGATTTAGTTTCTCATGGAAGTTATTCATACATTTTTTTTTCAAAAAGGTTTTTACCTAATTCTATTTTGAAACAAAGAATATATAAAATGCTTCATAAGTTCAATTGGTTTATATTGCATAAGTTCATTCATGATCTAAATTTTTTTAAAAGAAATAAAAAGGGTTAATTGTTTGTTAACACTGATTCACTCCCCCTCTTAGTGTTAACCGTACTCCAACAATTGGTATTAGAGGCAAACCTTTGTAAGTTAAGTCTTAACATCTTAGGGGATTTCTAGTCGTGGAGTACTTGTCATGGCTAAGTGCAAAAGAAATAGAGTTGAAAAGAAAAACACTAGTGTCAAGCAAAAAGATATTCCAAAAACTCTTGTCATGTCTAGTGAAGCCTTGTCTCAAGAAAATTTATTGTTAATTGATTCTTTAAATGCTAGTAAGAACAATTTTGTAGAAGACAAGGTGTCTAATATAGATTTTGATGAATTCATGGTGAATATGAATGAATCAGATATAGAAGTGTGTGGTAGTAACCTTGAAGGAGTAGCTGATTTTGAAGGAGAGCTTGTCTATGCTCTAGACATGATTAGAAAACTTGAAAGAGAAAACAAGAAACTCAAGGTTCAAATAGAAGAAAGAAAAAGAATTGAAGAAGAAAAAGAAGTCAAGTTGAAAGTTAAAGAAGAAATGTGTAAAGAGTTTGAGGATGAACTTGATTCTTTGAAAAAGAGTGTAGAAAATAATTCTCTGTTAATTTGTTCTAATGATTCAGATAGCATAATATTAAATCTAAAAACAAAGATTGAGGAGATAAAGAGGATAGTGGAAGTCACAAAATCTGACTTGGATGCCAAAACTCTTGAGTGTCATAAGCTTGAAGGAGAAGTTGTTGCTTTAAAGAAAGATCTTGAGGATCATAAGATTCAATTAGAAAAGTATAAGAAGTTTGAGAAAAGTATTAATGCATTGGATGATATGTTATGTAAGCAAAAACATTCTAGTGATCCTACTGGTCTAGGATATGAAATAGGACAAACCTCTTCAAGCGGAAAAGAGTAAAAAACTAAAGTAGTTTTTGCATTTACAAATGAGAAAGGACAGAGTTTTAAGGTCAGAAATACTCCAAGGAAGAAAATAGACTTAAGCTATACTACTACAGCTTCAAAAAGTGACGTCAATAAGAAATCAAAAGAGAAAAATGCTGATGTTGGAAGAAGAACAAATAAAATCTTACAACCTCCACCTACAGACATAATCATTCAATGAGGTACAACTACTCTCAATTTCATGGTTATTGTTATTCATGTCATAAATATGGTCATAGAGCAAGAGATTGTAGGACTTATGGTAGAAATGGTTCTGGATGGCATAAGAACAATAGTCCTTATAGTATGAAAAATAATAGTTACAATGTGGTATGTTACAAGTGTAACCAAGCTAGTCACATAGAAAGAAACTGTTGGATGCATGAAAGATATGATCAAAGAAGCTCTTTTTGGTTGCCAAGAGAATATGATTTTGTTCCTCCTATTAGTTATAAGGTTTTATGCTATAGATGCCATGTAATCTTGGACATACAACACATTATTTTAGAACGGTGAAACCACCTAATCACATTAAGAAGGAAAATATGTCAAACAAGCAAAAGAAGAAACCTATTCAAGGCTGGAGAAGAGAGCAAGGAAAAGAAGAGGAAGGACTAAATCTTGTGCATGTTGCACAAGAATCATTACTAAGTATTTAAAAGGCAACATAAAGAAATGGGGAGTTGATTAGTTCATTATAACTTAAACCCCATTGATAACAACCAAGAAGGTTGTAAAATTTGTTATATTAGTTGTTCTATCTTCTACAATTTTCTATGATTCAGGAAAGGTTTGTTGAAATAATTGTGCTAATATTATGACAGTGTTGGTTGTGTGTATGGTGATAATATTGCTTTTTCAATGATGTTTTGAGAGTGGTAGTGTGTGTAATAGTGGGTATAAAGCTAGACATCAGTAAGTGATAAAATCAAGCATTGTATAACCATCCATAACAAGAGAGGCAGTTGAAAATCTCTTACAAGGTAATTGTGAAGGGTAGTTATCAAACAACTATCATACAAGATAGCCACAAAGACACTATCATGGCAATGGTAATAGCAAAGGAACATATAGTCAGGAATAAAAGTGCATCTTACATAGTGGTTACTCTTTGGTTTGCCATGCTTACACATGTGATTTATTTGGACAACATTTACATTCTTGACTATGATTAGCAGGGCTCATGTTGCAAGTGTAGTGAATAAAATTCTTGACTGTGGTATTTGTCTTGAATAGTGGCAATATGCTTTTGAAAATGATAAATAGCGATGGCATGAGCAGTGAGTTATAGTCACAGGAGTTTGGTAGCAACAGTAATGTAAAGCACTATATGAAGTCAATATTGAAAATTTTGTTGTGATCGTAGTGAAAAAGGTGTATGGAAAGTGGATTGAAATAATAATCAAGTGGTCATTCTAAGAGATATGCTATGGACCTTGAACAATGTTCTTGGTTGACAGTGATACTATGCACTGGATTGCAAGGACTTTTGTTTCAGTGATAGGTTGTTAAAGAACAAATTTCTTTGCATGTTTTATTTGGTTCTTGTTTGTAGGCAATAGTATAATGTACAGGAAGCAAGGTGGTAAATAAGAAACAATCCCTGCAATACGTCATCTCAGTAAATGGTCAGACAGTGCACAAGAACTAATGGTAACAAGTGGCTTTAGGTGGAAAGGATTGCATGATATTTTTAATGTCTTAGCTTTGAGAGATTCTTGGTGCTTTCAGTTTCCTTTGCTTTAGTAGTCCTACTGGACATTTGAGTTTCAAAGATGGATGACAGGGTTTCTCAATGATCTTTTGGTTTTACTTGTACCAAACTGACAGTGCTACTTTTGAATGTAACAGTGCTTATAGTGATGGATACTTGGTTCTTGTATATTGGTATTCATACTTGCTCTTTGTAAAATACACTTGAATTAGTGATATTATTGCTTTGCTCTTACTTGGTACAGGTGAGTATAGGTGATGAAATCTGTGATACAGGTGATATCTTGTCAGTGTAGTATTTATATGGTGCAGGTTTATTGATTTCATTAGTATGTCTATTGGTCTAACATTTCATTAGGCAGTAACAATAAGTACATGTGGACAATGATTAAGGAATCTAATAGTGATTTTTGTTGTTGCCCTTATACATTTAGATAGGGGAGTAGTTCGTGCATATTCTTTTATCCCTCAATATTTATATGGCATTATGAGCACGCTTCATGTTTGGTTCAGTTTCTTTGTCTTTGGCATTGTGTCAAAAGGGGCAAAATTTGGAGGTTTATTTTGTAGTGTTCAGTTCAGATTATGTTATGGTAGTGATATGCTCTGATTATGCAATTTCTCAGTTGGTTTTGATGGTTTCTTGGATATGTGACAGGATGGATATGTACTTCATGCAATCATCATGTTTAGGATAGGTATATTGCATCTATGATATTATTGATTAACTTTTGTGTTTGACATCAATGCCAAAGGGGGAGTTTGTTGTCCCTTAGTATTATTTGGCATTAATGTCATAACACCAAGGTTGAGCTATCAGGTTGTGCACACTGTGATCTTTTAGTTCCGTTCTTCTTGCATGAGTTTATATATCCATGTTCATTTATCTTGGCATCATCATCTGCATATGACATATTTCAGAGATTAGTATGTTACACAGTTTGGTTTGGCATATGATCAGTTTTTCAGTTTGGAATTATAAAATCTATTTGCATATTAATATCCTGAAATATGCTTTTTAAAGGCTTCATGATAATATTGGTCAGAACATAAATAAGTTCTATATCTGAGGTTTGTCCAAAAGGCACATTGACACATTATATTTTTCACAAGGCAACATATTGCTCTCCAAGTAGAATTTGGAATCATTGTGAGTAAATTTTTGAAAGGATGGCAAATTGTGTTTTATCAAAGTCAATTGGTAAAAGGGTGGAAATGATAATGTTTTATAAAGTTTAAATTAAAAGAATCATTGCATTGTCAGAGGTATTTGTTTTGGTTGAATGGGAATTCTTTCCCATCATAATTCCCGGACTTGTAGCATCATTATGTCAATTTTGAAAGCTTCTTTGAAGCTTTGATAGGCATCGGGTTTGGTTCATTTTATTTGTTAGGTTTTCTTTACCCTAATTATGGCGATGGTAGTAAGTAGAACTATGTTTCAGGCATCAGTTGTATGGGAAAGAAGTTGCAGTTCAGTGAAGAGTTTTGGGTGTTTTTCCTCCGACCCAGGTGTATTCTTTTCCATCTTTTTGTTTTATTCTTCTTGGTGTCAATTAAAATAAATGGGCCTTAGATTTTTTTTGGTAATCATTGAGTAATTGAGTTTGTTGTTGATCTGGGCACTTTATTATCCTTGAGGTTACGTTTTTAATGATGTAAGTTTTTGATTTTGTGAAATTTGTTCATAGTCTTAATGTTGGGTTTTGAAGTTTATTTTAACCTCATGAGCTTCCTGGCAGTTTTTGAAGGAATGTTGTAAACAAGTGTTTGTTTACCCTTAAGCTCAATTTGTATATACTTTGTTAAAACCCCGATTTGGGACTGTCATCAAGAATAAGGGTATTTGTTTTTTTAAGATACCAAATGTTTTCTTTTGTTTAGATAACCCTATTATTGTTTTGTGGGTTTGATCAAGGGTTTATTGTTTGTGGGTTTCTTATGTTTTGTCGGCTCTGTAGATTATATGGCAGTTATATATTGTTTATCCTTAATGCTTTCTTGGCAAGATGGGTTTCGTTGGTTTATGGTTGAATTTTTGTGTAAGAAAATGTGTTCTTACATCTAGCAAAGGTAGTTTCAGATTCGGTTTCTCATGGAAGTTATTCATACATTTTTTTTTTTCAAAAAGGTTTTTACCTAATTCTGTTTTGAAACTGAGAATATATAAAATGCTTCATTGTGCTCATTTTCGAGTGGATGAGAGGTTTTGGAAAGAACAAAATATATCTTTC